>PVJO010033574.1:0-11928 GCA_004026905.1 Hystrix cristata
AACATTTCTCAGATGAAGAAATAAAAATGGCAAATAAATATATGAAAAAATGTTCAACATCATTGGTCATTCGAGAGATGCAGATCAAAACAACACTAAGATACCATCTCACTCCAGAAAGAATAGCTATTATCAAGAAATCAACCAATAACAAGTGCTGGCGGGGCTGCGGGGAAAAAGGAACCCTCCTGCACTGTTGCTGGGAATGTAGACTGGTCCAACCACTGTGGAAATCAGTGTGGAGATTCCTCAGAAAACTACAACTAGAGGTTCCATTTGACTTGGCTATTCCTCTGCTTGGTATCTTCCCAGAAGAATTAAAATCATCATATCACAGTGATATATGCACAACCCTGTTCATAGCAGCATAATTTGTAATAGCTAAGTCTTGGAAACAACCTAAATGCCCAACAATTGATGAATGGCTAAAAAAGATGTGGTTTTTCTACATGGTGGAGTACTACACTGCCATAAAAAAGGATAAACTAGAGTCATTTGTATGTAAATGAATGTTCCTTGAGAACACTATTAAGTGAAATAAATAAGACACTTATTAGTACACATTGAATTGTTTCTCTGATATGAGAAACCATAAGTGTAAATAAGGACAAAGGGGTACAATAGATATTTTGTTTAAAAAAGAAAAAAGAGAGATAGTATTCAAAAGAGAGAACTAGATAGGGAAAAGGGGTTAAAGAAGAAGGTTAAAAGAAAAGTAAGATGAAAGGGGAAAAAATGGTAAAGTGTAGCTACACTTGTTGCAAATAGGGAGGGGTGGGTGAATGGAAGGGAGGGTAGGGGAAGGGGGGAAGAGGGGGGAAAACCAAGATGTATCATGTACAGGTACAAAATAACCATGTTGATTATGATCATTGTGTATACAATGTACCAATGCATGTTCTTGGTATAAATAAAAAAAAAAAACTTGCATCTAGAGTTGACAACTTTAGTACCACAGAAGATCCTAAAACCAAGGTTTTACTCCCAACTTCCTGATGTCTAGTTAATAAATTTTCTTATCAGTATTTTCTGAAACATTGACTGTATATCTCTTCAACTACATGAAAGGAACCAATATTTTTTGTTAGTACACAACATAATAGAATTGGAGAAAATACAAAAGAAAAAGGCACGGGAAATAGTGTAGACACACCTGGATACTTTCCTTCTAAGTATAATGGAGATAATAATCACTTAGCTTATAGACTTTTTACAAACATGTAGTTATGAAACTCTTGAAAAATTATACTACTGGTTCTCAGTCTTATTTATCAAAACATTCACCCATGAATATTTTAACATATACAGACATGTGTCCAAAATTATAAGCCATTTAACTGGAATATCTGCATTTGGAGTTGTTGGTGGTCCTCAGGGTTGAGAACCACTGATTGGCCTTTACAAAGCACCTCCTTGACGTCTCCAGTTATTGTTGTCGATAATACCCACTACCAATACGAAGATAGCAATGTCTAACCCTATGTGCTTCAGCTCTGATATGTTATAGAGTTTTGAATGTTCATCTTTGATATTATTTTTGATCTAATATTGATGACAGGGCACAGGAAAGTACTAAGTGTGTAGAGTCACACTGAGTATGGTGCCTTTTGAACCAACTATTTATTCACAATTTCACAGAGATTTTTATTTTTTATGTCTCCTCTGTGCCAAACAAGTTATTAGTTGTGAGGAAATAGAAATGAAAGACAGCTAAACAGTTCTCTGCCAATACACAGTATGTGTACATATAATTAAGGTTACCATTAACAAAAACGGGAAAATGGAAATTTCAGATGCCAGGACTTTTTAGTGGAGTGGTATGATGTTTAGCCATTTCGGTCATCTTAAAAATATTCAAATTTTTTTACCTTTATATTATATATTTCCCGATTTAATGTCATGAGGATCATCGATTATCTATTTTTATCTTTCCCATTCACAATATTACCCTCTTTTCCTTATGAATATTTTACTGCTTTATGCCCATAAAGATCTTTGCTATGATCTATGAATATTTTAATGTTGTAGCCCTTTCTAAATAAAGAGACAGACACCATGCATCCATAAAAAAGACACACACAAGAGCTCTTTTACCTTGCCTCTAGTTCTATGGGACCGTCCTAAGACAGATGAAAGTGCGGAAAGGAAAGCACCAGTCTGCAGTAGCTACGGTGATTATGCTTACTTACTGTGAGCCAAGGTAGGGGCTAGTCACTATTTCACAGAGATTTTCATTTTTAATTTCTCCTGTGCACCAGGAATGAGATAGGATTTGAGCAATCAGAAATGAGAGAAAGTCAATCTTTTCCAAATACATGCATAGAATGATACAAAGGCAAAAAAAAAAGCTCATATAGAAAATTGAAAAAAGAGCAGATGCCAGATATTTTATTTGAATGGCATGAAACTGAGTTTTTTATCATTAGTGCTATTAATAGTATCTAATTTGTATTTAGCCTCATATTATACATGCATCACTATTAATAATAAGAGGAGCATTCATTATCCATCTAATCCGTACTCGATACAGTTGCACCAACTAGAAATCAACTTCAGTGACAGTGCTGAGTCTCAGAGACAGAAATAACCTCCGTATGTTACAGAAAGAATAAAGGATGGAGTCAGGATTCAAACTTAAATTGTCAGTCCCTGCATTCGATTCGCAAACCTTTTTCTTTGTTTCCAGCAGAGGTTCTCAGGTCTACACCAAACTTTTGTCTGAGGAACATTAAACTCTTTCCAGTTTCCAGAGCAGGAATTAAATCAAACCCTGAGTTGATTTCTTGGGATTGAGAAGAATGAATAAAAGGTTGGAGGATTCCAGAAAAGCCTGGAGTGCGGAACAAGGCTGAGATCAGTAACAAACATTGTGGGTATTTTCTATCTTTGATCTTTGCCTCTGACCTCAGAAATCCTTCCTACAGTGGATGAGGCAGGTGTCACCTCTCCTCTCTCCTGTGATCTACTTGGAGCCCCAAAGAGTAGAGCACAGTGAGAAAGGGGGCCCTTCCTGGAGAGACACAGAAGAGAGATGGGCGCTTGGAGTGTCAAAGGAACTGTGCTGGACTAGCCTGTGTGTGTTATCAGACAGCCTTGTGTAAGCTCATACTCTCTCTTTTCTACCCAAAATCCCATAATTGATTACACAAAAATGCTTTCAAATAAAACGATATGAGCTTATGCCTGAGAACTATTATGCAAATAAAATGAACCAATTTCCAGAACTCAGATGCTGCCATTTTGAAATTCTATTGGTTCACAATGCTGTGATCCTCCTCATCATTACACTCATAATCCTTTTTGAGATGCTGAGTAAAGAGTTTTCAGACACCCAAAATGGACTATCATGGATTAGATGTCTATGGGAAGCAGGACCAGGGTGGGAATAAAGAAAAACTGACTGAGATGTTTGATCCCCCAAAACAATCAAGTATAAACTTCAAATTCCTCACAGCCAAAACTTTGGACAATCCTACCAGCCCTTCTCACCATGCACTGTCTGCATGAGTTCATGATGGGAAATGGTGGTTATAATAGTCCTTTCTCCACCCATCCTCCCCCTCAACACTTACTGAGGAAGGCTGTGTCTCTGCTGGGCTATGGTTCAAAACTGTGAATCCCACAGTGCTCACCTGCTTGCACATCAGAGAAAGCTCTAGATCAACTCAGGGAATCAGCCATGTTAGATATGGGCTTCCTATCTCAGAAAACGCTGAAGGAGACACAGCAATGGTGGCAAGTGGATTGGCACAGTCAAAATGAAAGGCTGGAGGAGTGGATGACTACGGATGATTTATTTTGTGACCCTGGAGGCTCAATGCACACAGTTAATAACTACCTAAATTGAACCGTGTTACTGCCATTTCTAAGGAGTTCTGAAAGTTAATGGAAGTTGATGAAAAAAGAGAAAATGAATATCCACAAAAGGCACTGATTTCTTCCTTTGCTTAGAAGGAATTTCAAGAGGACTATTTGCTTTGGTAATTTCTTCCTTTAAAAAACTAAAGTCCTCGGTTGGAAGTGGGGGAGCACCCCTGTAATCCTAGCACTTGGGAGGCTGAAGTAGGAGGATCAACGTGAGTTCAAGGCAGGAACGGGTTACATAGTGAATTCAAGGCCAGCCTGAACTATATAGTAAGACCCTATCTCAAAAAATAGTCTTCAAATTTGTATTACCATTATTCATTATGGAAAGATATTAATAAATAAATGTATCATTTAACCACCTTTGAGCACAATTTGGTAATATTAACAATATCATTTTTGTGCAAACATTAGTCTTACCCATATTTGGAAAACTTTTATCTTCCCACCTGAAACTTTGCACCCACATGAAAAACACTAAATTCCACCATCCCCCCCCACTAGGAATGATTCTAATATGAAACACTAAACGTATAAACTAATATGATGAAAGAGACAACATTTATAGGTGAATTTGGGGCGTACAATTTCTCTACATTTTCAAACCTGTATTCCAAATGGATACCAATATCCTGGGATTAAACTCTCCAACTGTGGAGCCTCTTCAGGGTGCTACTGATGTCCCTGTTCCTCAGGCTGTAGATGAAGGGATTGAGCATGGGGGTGACCACAGAGTACATCAATGAGGCCACTAGGCCCTTGCTGGGGGAGTACGACACAGCTGAACCAATGTAAGTTCCAATGCCTGTCCCATAAAACAAGCAAACAACTGACAGGTGAGAACTACAGGTAGAAAAGGCTTTGTACCTCCCACCAGATGATGGTATTTTGAGAATGGAAGAAACAATTTTATAGTAAGAGAAAAGGATGCCTGACATAGGACAAAAGCCAAATATGGCACCAACAAAATATGTGACCATGGTTTTGAATAAGGTTTCAGAACATGAAAGGTTAAAAACTTGAGAAGGGTGACAGAAGAAATTAGCAATTTCCACATCCTTGAAGCAGGTAAATTGCAACGCAATTAAATTGTGCAGCTGGGAGTCCAAAATGCTAACAAAGACAGAAACCAAAAGTAACAAGGTGCAGAAGTGAGGATTCATAATGGCTGCATAGTGCAGGGGGTGACAGATGGCCACAAACCGGTCATAGGCCATCACAGTCAGAAGCATGTCATCCATACAGATAAATATAATAAAAAGAGACTTCTGGGTGAGGCAGCCCACGTAGGAGATGGCCCAGCTGTGAATCTGGATGTTCACGATCATCTTTGGGACTGTGGTGGAGGTGAAGCAAATGTCCACAAAGGACAGATTACAGAGGAAGAAGTACATGGGGGTGTGGAGGTGGGAGTCAGAGCTGACAGCCAGGATGATGAGCAGGTTCCCGAGCACCGTGACCAGGTACATGGACAGGAAGAGTCCAAAGAGGACGGGCTGCAGTTCTGGGTCCTCCGAGAAACCAAGGAGATGAAATTCTGAGATGCAGGTTAGATTATGTGTTTCCATAGTGCCCGAACACCCTTCCAAAAAGTTCTTTGGAAAAATGAAAGCAATAGTTATACACAAGACTATATGTTGCAAATTCAAATTTTCACATGCAAAGTATTCCCACGTAGTATCCAAAACCTTAGCTTTATTGCTCCATTGTGAAAAACCCTATTCTCAAGAACTCTTTCATTATTGGATTATTCATTATCCATCTTGTTCTGTACACTCCTACTTTGCACTCTAGTTTACAAAGTTAGACATGAGTTCATAATTCCATGGTCCTAGTACAATACTCCCAGTTCTTAAAAAACAAATAGATGATTCTATTATAAGAAAATTAAGAAGTATTCAAATTTACCTTATTCCTCCAAAACTGGTACAAATTCTCTGTACTGAAGGTGTCTATAATTAGCATAATATCTAGGATTGGACTGCCTGAAGCTTAAAGTTAATTGTTCATAATCAAAATACATAGTGTTGAGCCAGTTATCTCCCAGGAAATTTTTATCATTCTGATGTCACTCAGCCTTTGTTGTGTATAAATTATTTAATATGTAACTCCTATCCTCATTTATGGTGAACCCAAATTTTTATAAAGCAAGTTCAAATGCATGTATATGATTTTATGACATAATAATCATGGATGTGGAATTACTGCATACTGTACCTGTTAATGATTAAAAATAATAAATAAGAAGAAGCACATTTGACATTTTAAATTCTATACAGGTTTATTTACTCCCTAAAATATCACTGTCTATTATGTAAAGAAAAAAGCTCTTTGCCATTTTTATGGATTATGCAATCTAAAGTAGCATGTTAACACATTTCATTATTTTTCTAATCATAAACTCTTTTTTTTTTTTTTTTTTGGTGTGGGGATTGAACTCAGGGCCTTGTGCTTGCAAGGAAACACACTGGGCTTAATCCCCAAACCATAAACCCTTTTATGACCAGTGGTAGACATTACAAACAAGAAAAGTCCCAAAGCCCAGGCTAATTTCAAGTCTTTCTAATTCTAACTGACAGAGTTTTCACATCACTCTTTCTTGATATGTGATTTCTGTTTTGCTCGGTTTAGCTACTTGAGAGAAAATTGGACACTTTATTCTGCCAGGCCACACTATTATTTAATTGTGAAAAAAGTGAAGTAGAAGTGCATAAAATATTGTTAACACACCTCTAAGTAATATATCCCCCCTCATCTGTAAAATGGGAATAACAATCACCTACCTTATATAGTCGCTGTAAGAAAGTGTTTGAAAATATTTAATTTGCATCACTGGTGATTCTAATATACACAGGGTCTACCAAAAAATGTATACACACCTCAGGAAAGAAAATCTTCTACAAGTATTTTAATACTAAATTTATTGAGACATCATGAGATTAATAAAAGTTTCCTTTGGCTTCTACAATTACAAGAGGTGCTGAAAATGGTGGCCATTAGCTTCCAGACATTTGTTAGTACAGCAAACTGCTGTTTGGGTAACCTTGGTCATTGAGACTGCTACATAAGTATTTTTAATTTCCTCTGCAAGGGCCAGCAGTATAGTGGCTTTTCTGCAATATATAACACCCTCTTATCTATAGTCCCCCATAGATAAAAGTATTTAAATAATTATACAAGTTTATCTTTTCCTGAGGTGTGTATACATTTTGTCCCCTCTTTATGTATATTATTATATTAACTATATTAACATATACTATATAAAATATATCTCAAGAATAATATCCAGACATAGACATTATCTAGACATTCTAGACTCAGAACAACAAATATAGTGATACATTTTGGATGTATGTAATGATAGCATTCATCATAGGGAATTTGGACCAGTACATGATATATCTTGCTGCTTCTTTTTTCCCATTCCCCTCCCCTCCCTGCAACCCCTTCTCCCTCCTTATTTACAAAAGCTTTGTTTCCATTTTTTCCTTCTATTCTTTTCTTTCTTGTCCCTCTGTTCCTTTCCTTCTCCCCCCTTGTTCCTCTTTCTATTTGAGCAATTTCTTCCTTTTCCCAATATAATATATTTTAGTCTTTACTTATGCTTTCAGTTTCTCACATCAGAGAAACAATGTAGTATTTAAACATGTGTGTCCAATTTATTTCACTTAAGAGTATGGTCTCAAGATGCAACCATTTATATAGAAATGTCTCAAGCTTATCGTTCTTTATGGTGGAGTAGTACTCCATTGTATTAAAAAAAAATCACATCTTCTTTATCCGCTCATTGGTTGATGGGCATTTGGGCTGTTTCCAAGATTTAGCTATTACAAACTATGCCACTATAAATATGGGTGTGCATATATTGCTGTAGTATGATCCTTTTAATTCTTTTGGGAAGATACCAAGAAGGTGAATAGCTGGGTCAAACGGAACCTCTAGTCCTAGTTTTTTGAGGAATCTCCACACTGATTTCCCCAAAAAAAATCAGACTCCCCAAATTTAAAGACCCAATCCAAAAATGGCTAGCTGAAAGGACTAGATATTTCTCAGATGAAGAAGTAGAAACAGCAAATAAACATATGAAAGAATGTTCAACATCGCTGGTCATTTGACAGATGCAAATTAAAACAACAGAGATCCCATCTCACTCCAGAAAGAATGGCTATTATCAGTAAATCAACCAAATGCTGGAAGGGTTGTGGGTAAAAAGAAACCTTTTCCACTGTCGGTGGGAATGTAGACTGGTGCAATCAATTTAACCATATTACCTGTATCTTAAGTTTTTTGGTTAGTCTCTTACCCCAGGGTTGAGGACCACTGTCTTAGAATATTTCCTAACACTCAGAAAATGCTCTGTTAATATTATCTCTCTATATGTAAACATACAAATATGCATTAATGTTTCCTTCATAACTAATATTTTAGAGATCTGGACCTTTACCTATGAAATTTGAATTATTGGTATTTCTCTATAATTCTATTCTCTTACACACCTGTCTTCAAAGGAATCTGTTATCATGAGTACATTTTCCTGTTGATATTTTTGGGTCAGTATTGATTTATGAATCCACAGGTTTTTTCTTTTTTTATTTTAAGAAACTCACTAAGAAGTACCTAAACCATGAGCCAGGAGTTTAGCTTAGTGGTTAGAGTGTTTGCCTTGCAGGCACAAGGCCAAGTTCGATCCCCAGCACCAAAAAAATAAAAAAATAAAAAAAGGAGTACCTAAACCTCATGTAAGTTGTGTAAAATACAAAATTTATTGCCTCTGAAATAGAGGTGCTTATATACACAAAGATTTTAAGTCTCTTTAATCTAATATCAAACGTTACCTGGGGACACTTCATATAAATTCTAAATTTAGCATTATGACAGTCTGTTTAGAATTCTTCTGCCTTTCTCCTGCTAAATGAGTTAAGATGTACATATAATGTATTGATGAGAAAGGCCACTTTGATTTCCAACAAGTAATATAGGAAAAAACTTACTATTTTTTTCCAGAAAAAGTCAGTCATTATCACTTACAATCTCTCATTCCTAAGATAAAACTTATCCCTGCACCCTGTCCGGTAATTATCTCTTTAGGATAATGCAGAAAGCAATTTCATCCTCCTAGGGGAACAGCATGTCCATTTTGCTTCAGCAGAGGAGACTGCCCTGGGATGGGACACAGGACTCTAACAGTTCAGTCCTGTGTCATTGACCTGTGCAATATGCACCACATGTGTGAATCTGTCCTCCTCTCTGTACTCAAGCTGACTAAGGAAAATAAGGAGGGCAGCACTCGTCCTCTTGTGTGTGGCAACTAAAGGACTTTGGAACACAAGTATGAAGTAATTGTAAGTGTTTTTTTCACATAAAGAATTACATAGTTATGTAAGTAGGAACTTTACCAGTGAATGCAATAACTCTACTCAAATGGCAGCAGAGCCTGGAATGATAAGAAGAGTGGGGCATATCTTCACTTGCTCCCTTCTCTTGTGCTTTTCCTAACCCAAGAGTATCTCTGATGTGTTTTTGAATAATTGAGACAGATGCAATAAAATGGATTACAGGGACCACATGTCCACAACAGAGACATAGACAGCTATTTTATTACCTTGTCTCTACATTTATGAAACATTTGCAGAAAGGAAGAACATGAATGCAGGAAGCATGTTCACATCGTTCACATCAGGCTGAATAAGGACAATGATTTTGACCTAAGGAAGAGTCTATTCAGTGTTTAACCAATATTTTATTTTTGAGGCTTCCTCTTGCCAAACAGGTTTTAGGCTCTGGGGCATCAGATGTAAAAGACTACACATCATTCCTCTCCAAATTTATGTATATAAATACACAAAGACAAAAATAAAATGGCCCACCACAGAAACAGGAAAAGAGTAACTTAGTTCACAGGATGAAATTGGTATAAAGATTATCCTTTTGATTAATTAACTATAGTGATAATTAAATTTCATTTCCCTCTAATTTTATGCATACTAACCACATATGTGGTTGTTGCAACTAGAAATCACCACTAATGACCGTACAGTCTCAGACGTTTTAAGAACTTGTCCCGCTCCACAGAAAGAAGAAAGAGAGCTGAAAGAATTAAAAATTAAATTGATATATGCTGTCGCAATGCTCCAAATATTTTCATTGTTTCCCAACTCACAGAAAGCCTGAAGCAGAACTCTAGAGGTCTTAACTATGGTGGGGATCCAGGTTACATTTTCAGCTTATATTCTAAATGGCAATAAAAGGAAGACTTGACATAGCCCCATTTGAGACTGTGTGAAAGGATGAAACTGCACGAAAATCTTACAGTGGTGATAGGAAAGAAATCTGTGCTGAATCATCAAGTGTGTATCCTTACTGTGGTCTTTGCCTGTGATCTATAGCTGTCCTTCCTATGGCAGATACAGCAGGTGCCACCCACTGATCCACTCGGGGATCTATTGGGAACCCCCACAAAGGAAGGATGCAGTGAGCAAGGGTCTCTTCCTGGAATGACAAGAAGGTGACATGGCTGGTCATGTTGTTAAGAGGACAACTCACCAGGATTAGTCCTCTTGTGCTGCCCTGTGTCTATAATAGCAGCCCAGCTCAGATGTGATTTAACATTTTTCCTCCTTACCACTTACTACAGATTTTATTAAAATGGAAGGCTTTTCCATTTTCTTTAAGCAATAATAATGCAAGCACTTCTAATTTTAGGAAGACAAAGCAGGTGAAATGAAACCAGCTACATAGAACACATTGCTCAGTGTCTGGAATATAGGACGCCCACAAAATGAGTTACTAATGGTTACCCTCCTATTCGTCAATAGCCTTCTCATCACCTTCATAATCCTTTTAGAGTGTTTACAAAACAGTGCAGAAGGACATATTTTTGCTGCTATGAGTAAGACTCCAATGGGAAGGAGAAACGGGGTGTGCAGAAAGCAAACGTTAAATAATAATTCTGCTTTCCTCACCAAAACCAAGAATACAAAGCTTCCATACCTCATAACTGATATTTTTCATATTTGCACCTTCCCTTTGGCTACCCTGTCATGTTTGTCCTTACAATAATGAAACAATACTTCAAAGATCCTTCCCACATTAACGAGTTACCTCTGTACTTCCTGGGTGATGCTGTTTCTCTGCCAGGTCATAGACAAGGAGAGTGGATCCAGAGACCCTCCTAGGTCTGCTGCCCAGTGAAGGGTCAGGCTCTGTCCTCAATATTGAAATTCATATAAAGTCAGATAGGAGCTTCCCAATGCAGACAACACCACGGGGATTGAGACACAGGCATGGAACTCACTGGACTGGAGTCACAGAACTAAAGGGCTGGAGGCGAAAGCTAATCATTGACTACTATATGACTCTGTAGGTGTAATGTGCAGGCACATCATTAGCCAGAACAGTCCATGCCATCCAATCTCTAAGGACGTCCTAACCTAATGAAAGGAGATAACAGGAAAATAATTGTCCACTAGAGGTTTTGGGTTCTTCCTTTACTCTGGTACAGTGTCCTAATGACTTCTGTCATTTATGTATTATTTCTAAATGTCCATCTACATTTATTTCATTTCATATAATTTACACATGACAAAAATCTTACCGTTTAGCCATATTAAGGATGCACTTCGATGACTTTGATTACATTTGCATTGCTTTGAAACACTAAGCATCATATAACGTCACGATCTTCTCATTTTCAGAACTGAAAATTTATACTCGATTTCGAAAGGACTCCTCATTTTTTTTCTTTTTGTTCATATGTGCCTTTTTTCTCCTATCATCTGAAACTGCTTTTTGAAAGAGCTGGGGGGCTTGGGGTTTTAGCTCAGTGGTAGAGTGCTTGCCTAGCAAGCACAAGGCCGTGAGTTCGGTCCCCAGCACCAAAAAAAAAAAAAAAAAGAAAAGAAAAGAAAATCAGTGAAAGAGCTGGGGAAGATGTTGCATGGTAGTAAGAGCACAGGAGTCTGAGTTATCGCTCTTACCAAGCTACACTAGATTTTCCTGATTCCAAGGGTTGTTTCATAAGATTAAGGGTTAGTTAGTAGGTTTTGTAATAAATTTGTGCCAGTT
>PVJO010033575.1:0-11922 GCA_004026905.1 Hystrix cristata
TCTAGAAAGAATTTTCTATGGTGTGTGATGCTTCCACTCACCTATGCAGTGACAGGCATCCAAGAGACTGGGGAAAGGATGACACGGGGAAGGGGGAAGTATGACTGCAGGAACAGAACTGGATGAGGAGGAAATCTGGCCATCAGGTATACGCAGTAGGATGAGGTAGCTCTCTGCTGACTACACCATTTCCTCTATGGCAGAAGAACCAAGATTGCCAGCCAAGAGCAAGGAAGGGGTTTAATGAGAGAGTAGAAAGTGTTAAAATGTTCCTCTTGCAAGTGGGGCAGCAACTCTGGAGGGAGGCTTCAGGAGGATTTCTGGGAAGCCTGCTGGCTTACCTGAGGTTCAGATCACAACTTTAAACTGGTGCCTGTCAGCGTATGTTTGGCTTTTAACTCTACCCACATGCTGATGCCAGGAAAGCAGACAGATCAAGAGGGCTCCCGCTTCTGCCTCCCCTGGCTTCTTCCTGTCTCAGATTTCTCTCCCCTGCCTCCTAACACCAGGGCCAAAATGTGCTGTGCGAAGCTGTTTCTCTGCTGCCTTCTCCAGTGTCTCTCCACTCCCCCCACTCCGAGCTCATCTACTCCAGAGCTTCGGCCATCTCCTCCCAAACCCAGAGCCCCGTCTCCAGCCTCTCTCCAGGGCAACCCCCTGCTCACACAACTCGGCAAGCACGACAGTCACCTGCCACAGGCTCGGCACCTCTCCCCAGAGCCCGCTCGCCCTCAGATTGTCCGTGTCATTCACTCTCATCCATCCAGTCGCCAAGACAAGAGGCCTTGGAATTATCTTCAATGCCTTTCTCTCTTTAGATTCCTTTGTTCTGCTGCATCCATGTAGTCACCAAGAACTTTCATCAATTCTACCCCCCAGATGGTCTTTCGAATCTAACATCAGGATCAATATCTTTGTTTATGGTGCTGTTTCTTCTCAACTTTATTTCCTGCAGTAACACTACTTTCTTCAAGAGGGCTCTGGCCAGGCGTGGTGGTGCACACCTGCAATTCCAGCCCTCTAGGAGCCTGAGGCAGGAGGACTGTGAGTTCAAGCCCAGGCTGGGCAACTTAGTAACCTAGACCCTATGTCAAAATATATATTTTTTAATTTTTATTAGCACATGTTTGTGGTGGCTACATTCTCTGTGGGGAACTGGTACATGTACATACACATCTCAATTCTTTTTCTCCCCCTTCCTCTCCACACACATTTTTAAAATTTTTTTCTTTTTGCCAACATCAGACTGATTGATTTAATAAGTCTATCAAATTAATTATCATAAACACAGACAAACAGCCAGCCAGATATTAGGTCAAAAAACATATAAAACACATAAAACGATTACACTAAATCGAGTACAGACACATTGGCCATGCTGGATTGGCCATGCTGGATTACGATAACTTTTTTATCTTTCTAAAATAAAAATAAATTAAGGGCTAGGGATGTAGCTCAGTGGGATGACCCTAGGTTCAATTCCTACTCCTGAAAAAAAGGGGGGAAAAAAGCCTGGTTGATAGAAGTCCCTGCTCAAAAAAGTTAAGGTACAATAATACCACTTAAGTTTTTTTTGGGTAGGGGGGTTGGTGCTGGGGATCGAACTCAGGGCCTTGTACTTGCAAGGCAAGCACTCTAACTACTGAGCTAAATCCCCAGCCCCTAACACGTAAACTTTTTAACCTAAAATTAATTTCAGTTCTTCCTGAAGTTATTACAGCTTTTTTTTTTTTCCCAGTACTGAGAATTGAACTCAGGGCCTTCACTCTGAGGCTCAACCCCAGCGCTTCTCATTTTTTATTTTGAGATAGGTTCCCATTAGGTTGCCAAATTGCCCAGGCTGGACTCAAACTCACAATCCTCTTGCCTCAGCCTCATGGAGTGTGGGCATTCCAGGAGTGTGCCACCATGCGCAGCTCGATTTTTTGCTAGCTCTTCTGTCTCCTTCTCCCTTCCATGCTCGTGTGTGGACAGACTGCGTGCTGTCCCTCCTGCCTTCCCACAATACCCACGGGGCATCGACATCCATCCCCCAGCCCCTCGGCAGAAAGAACGGCACACGGGGTTCTGCTCATGAAATGAAGCATTTCCAGACGGAGGCAGCCGAGAGCCAGCTACACTTCCCTCCTGCCCTAACCACTTACCGTGGAGACTCGTATTCACAATGGCATAGCCACAAGATGAAGGAGCACTTCATGGTCCACGTCAGAGTTCATGGAAGTAGAAAACAGGCAGATTTCCCTTAATCCACTGGGAATTGGGATTTGCCTAAAGCAGCAGCCCTCATCTCTTCCCCCAGTGCACAATCCTTGTGTCTCTGTTTATATAGATGCCTTTGTCACAGTGGTTTTCTTACTCCCATTCTTGATCTCTACATACTAAGATCCTATCGTCCTTAAAAGCAGTATGTCCCAAACACTGGTGTGTAGATTAGAAGGTCCGTGATGAAACTGTACCTCAGTCAAGGAGTAAAAAGAAAAATGACAACGTCACAAGGTTTCCTACTAGCAAATATATTGCATTTGAAGCATTGGCCCTGGGCTAAGATAACTCCTTCCATACTGAAGAGTTTGCTTTTATAAAATAAGAGTGATATTAGATACCTGGAGGGATTTCCTTCTTTATTTGGCAAAATAAAGTTTGACATCTATAGTTTATTTCCAAAATTGTTTTCTAAATTTTATTTCTTTATAGTCCCAAGTCTCCAACAAATGCTAAAAGCATTTGGTCAGGGAGACTTCCATCACATTACCAGACCAAAGTGACTTCTGACGTATTATATTTTGCTCTGGGCCCATGCTCTTTGTTTTCTATCTCTTCCCTAGATAGATAATTCCTCCAAGCGAATGATTCTTTTTTATTCACCTTCTTATTACCCATACAAACTCAAAAATATCTATTCTTACACAAATGAGAAAACTAAGCTCCAGGTAAATTAAATTACTTGGAAATTATTTCCTAAGCATTTACTTACTAAGCGCAAGGCACTCTTCTACACATCTCACATTTATTTATTCATTTCATCGTCACGACAAACTTAGAAAGTAAGTGACCATCTTTCTACCTACTTTTTCTTTTGTTTTGTTTTGTTTTGCTTTGTTTTCTGAGACAGGCTCTCACTATGTCGTTTGTGCTGACCTTGAACTCACTATGTAGCCCAGGCTGGCCTCAAACTCATGATCCTCCTGCCTCAGCCTCCTGAGTGTGGGAATTACAGGCATGCACTACCATGTCCAGCTCCCTGTACCTCCCTGTACCAATTTTACCTATTTTGTTTCCATCGCTGTAACAAATAACTCAGGGAATCAACTGATAAGTGGAAAAAGTTGATGTGGGCTCACATTTACAATCAGTCTCTGACTGATTGGCCCCGTGGCCCTGGCAGAGGTGGCACACTGAGGCAGGAATTGATGATGGAGCCAAACCACTCGCCTAGGAAAGGAGAGAGATAAGAAGAAAACAGGATGAGGCCCAGCATCCCCTTCAAGGAGACACCCCAGTGACCTGAGCACCTTCAATGAGGTCTCACCCTAAAATGTTCCACCACATCCCAAAAGCACCATGCTGGGGGACCTAGCTTTTAACACATGGACCTTTGGGTGACAAGATCCAAATGATAGCACCACCCAAGGTCACAGGGTTAGCAAGTGGTCCCCTGAAGGGTGACATCCTGGGGCCTGGCTCCAGAGCCCGTGCATTCACCCACTACACTGCAGGTGAAATGGGTTCTGTGGCTTTTTAAGAATACACACCCGGTACCCTGGTTCCTTGGCTGGTAGGAACCTTTCGCAGCAGGCTCCGGTTGTGAAATCACTTTCTCCTCCATCTGTTCCTTACAGTGTTTACAACTCCAAGTAAGTTTATCATGGTGCCCAATCCCTTTGGGATTTCAGTACAATCAGTATTTCGGTACAGTTATCTCAGATTTCCCATTCCGCATTCTAATTTTCTACATATGTGTGTTAGCTTTAAGGGCTTCCTATTTCTGTGCGAATTTCTTTCCTGCCCATCCCCCAGAAAGAAAGTAAATTAAATTAAGCCATCGACACTGTTCAGGCAACAGTGTCAGAAATTCAATAAGGTGGGAAATAAGCCAGTAACATCAAGCTTCCCTTCATTAAGATTTTCTGTACCTATCTGGTTGGCTTAAATAAAGCTGGGTTCATGTGAGAAGCCCGGATTTTACATGCAATGAGCGCTCCGCAGGTTCGGTCCTATGGAAGCAGGTGTGCGTTTTGTGCTTTAAACGTCCAAAGAGAATTTTGGACTTGCATCGGCAGGAAAATAGTCGTATAAAAATATGAAGATGGGACCAGCCCCGTCCCCACCCCCACAAGGAGGCCAAGTAACTTTAAGGTACTTTCATGTGTCGTTTGTCTGAGAAGCCTCACCCAGAAGTGACAGGACAGTTTACCACTGAACAGCCACAACAGTATGGAAACATCTCCCTCCATTTCATCACGGGGGCCTGTATGTGTCAAAAGATTTTATTACAAAAAAATGTCAGCAGATGTCTATAGCAGGCTAACAGTTACCTAAATGTGTACACTTTCTCCAAGTCAATGCGGTCAATAGCCCTTTTCTGCCATCTCAGTGATAGTCCCGGGTGAAGATACTTGCACAACACAGAGCCGCCCCTCATCTGCCGCAGATTCCTGCCAGAACGCCTGCTGCCTCCTCCTTGGGGATTCTCTTCCGAGGACCCTCTTGCGGCACCAGGGACGCGAGGAGCCGCCCTGCCCAGAGTAGAGGTCACAGCAACTGAACTTTAACCTCCACCGTGAAGCAAGCCTCTCTCCCGAGAGCTTTTGGGCTGTGTTAAGTACTCCCTAGTTTATCATCATTAGATCACGTTCTTTCTAAGCCAGTCACACCTCTATACAACAACTCTCCATTCCTCCTTGAACCTAAGCACAAAATACAGCTTTCTCTACTTCTTCGGATCTTCATTACTGAAAGCTCCTGCAAGCTCACGAAAACAGGTTCAAACAAATGTGTTCTTATTTTCTCTTGTTGACCTGGGTGTTAGCCATTAATCTTGCACTGGGTGAGGAAAAGATACCGCTTCTTCCCTTCTACATGCCCTTCTGGGTTCAGGGCGGGAGCCCTTGTAATGAAAGAGGGCTTAACGAGAATAAGACATGGAACTTTACTTAATAAACTTTGACATGTTATGAGAACCTTCGGAAGGAGCTGAAGACTCAAAAGAAACAGTTAAACCCAGTGTTATTTATAGTAGGTTTCATGAAAAATGATAAAGGGTTAAAGAGAACGAGGGGAAACTTAGAAAGACCAGTTCATACAGATTCCTCTTCCTGCTCAGACAGATCCCTGGGCCTTCAGAGATAAGGATTCTCCTGTCCGCCAGCAGTAGGAGGGCAGGTCTTATCTTAGTCCCTTCCCTCACTGCTGGGACAAAACACCCAACATCCTCAACTTCAAGGAAGAGAGACTGACTGTGGCTCACATTATACAAGTTTCAGTCCTTGTATGGTCAGTGGCACGGTAGGAGGGCCTGCGTAGTGGAAAGCTGCTCGCCTTACGGCAGACAGGAAGCAGAACAAAAGGGAGGAAGAGGGAAGCAGATACACCCTGCCAGGTCACACTGCAGGGACCCGCCTCTTCCAACCCGGCCCCCTTCTAACATCACAGTTAGCCAGAGCACCCCCATAAGACGCCCTGCCTCTGAGTGCATGAGGTTTGGGGGGACACCCAGATATAAACCATAATAGGGTACCTCTCTCATGAAGATCCTATGACTTGCTTCAGAGGGAAGTCAAAATTCCTCCCCAGATTTTATGACCTGCTCATCCAATCTCTTCAGTTTAAAATACTCCATATGCCAAGGTGCCATTTTTTGGCGTAAGGTGTCCTCAGCCCCATCATCACCACAGCTAACTACGGACCTTGCCATGGGTTCATTATTTCTGCTAATATTAGTTTAGTTTCCATAGAAATCTCAAATTTCTGAGCCTTTAGGGGAAAAAAAGCCTGCAGGAGACACATTATTGCAGACTTTAAGACACATCCAAGATGAGACTAAAATATAAAATCAGACCCTGTGGTAAGTTCCAATACAAACTTATAGAAGTATGTTTTTAAAGTGTGTGTTTAAAAGAGATGATGAATCCCCATGTCACGTAACTTTATACTAATTCAAACCATTTCCCTCAAACAGTATTTAGGATCAAGAAAATTGCAGATTCGCCTCCAACTTATTCCATGACAGTTTACCAAAAGCAAGCACTTCCAAGAGCAAAGAATCTCATTTAGGCTGTTAGTTAAACCTGTCCCCCAAAAATGAAGCACAGAACACACAGCTAATCATTTTAAAATATCCTCCCAAGTACCTCCCAACACCTAAAATATTTTAGCATTTGTAAATGATGTGTCCACACAGAATCAACTAAAAATTCAGAAGTATTTCTTTTTCTTATTCTGAACAGGTTTCTAGAATTAAAAGTAAGACCCTCAGAAGAACCATGACCCACTGAAAAAAGAAGAGCAGAAAGCTGTAAGATTTAAGGGTCAAATAAAATTATTCCACAGCCACTTTAAAATCCAGACATTTTTAACAGGCTGAGAGATTATTTTCTACAAAGAGAAGCATATGTTACCCATGCAAGTCTTTTCATTAAACCACCAATCCCATCTATTCGCTGGTTATGAAAATCCCGCATATGGAAAGAAGGTGTAAAGCCACTTGAAACACAATGTATGTGCTCGCAAACATGCACCTAATTTCCTGGGTGTGTGACTACAGGCAGCATGTAAAATGCTGAGCAAGGTCAAGTTCTCTTTTACTCTTTCCAGCGTTAAGCGACACTGAGTTTCAGAGCAACCTTCATGGCCAGGCTTGCACTTGAACAGGAGTTCGTATTTTCTCCGACCTCACACAGTAGGAAGAAATCTAGTTTGGCCGTAAGAGTAGCGGCATGAGGCCCTAGTGGCTTTCTTTACCTCTCCAATAAGCTGCACCACCAAAATCTAATCATCTGGCAGTCATCCTGCAGGAAAGGACTGGGCCTCTCCACAGACTAAGGGGGAGAAGGGAAAGAGCCGCCGGGCATGAAATCCGCAGCTTCGCCACTCAGCAAGCAGCTCTGGGATTGGATTCCTGATGATACTGACACCTCATCTGTGTGATGCAGGAATAAAAATTCCTTAGCTGTCTGCCTTGGAGCAGAAATCAGAAAATGAACATGCAGCACCCAGAGGGCCCAGAACCTCTGCCAGGCACTGAGGAAGCCATGACAGGGCCCTGCCTTCGGGACCAGGAAGAACTTCCTCATCTGTGACATAAATGAATGGCGTCACCGCAAACCACGTGCCCTCCATTCAGGGGAACGACACGCCCCCAACAACACAGTTCGGATTGCGCCCCTTTCCTCTGTCTGACAGGTTTTCTCCAGAAACCACCAGGGTGCCGTGCCAGTACCCCAGCTTCCCACCACTACCCTGCCCGGAGGGCTTCCCTGACCCTCGATTATCTTGTCAACATAACCTCAATAGACTCAAGCTGCTTTTTTTTTTTTTGACTGTCCATCTATTTCACAATGCAACTATGGTTTCATTTGGGTATAAGGTTAAATATTCTGATTTTTATTTTAATTCTTTTCGGGGAAGATTTCAAAACAAACACAAGTTGAGTCAACAGGTTCATGACCCCACACACATAGCTGTCACAGGGCTTCAAACAACATAGCCATCTTGTTGCAGCTGTGAACCCCTATTCCAGGTTCCCTTCCCTGTAAAGCAGACCCAGATGGTTTTGCACAGCAGCTCAATATTCTTCTCCATAATACAACTGTATGTGTCTCTAAATGGTAAAGGCCAAGTTTTTTTTTTTAAATCACAATTACATTAGCATACCTAAATCTCCTCAAACTTACAAACCCAAAATTACAAACTCAAAAAATAAAGAAATAAATAAACCTCCCAGCAGTTCCTCTCTTTCCCTACACTTTTTTCCCTACATTTTCTCCCCCCACCCCTTTTTTTTTTTTAAAGACAATGTGTCATTAGATTGCCCAGCCTGGTCTCCAACTCCTGGGCTCAAGTGATACCCCTGCCTCAGTGTCCTGAGTAGCTGGGACTACAGCTGTGTGCCACCACACCTGACTTTTTCCCTCCTTTATTCTTCTCAATTTCCTCATTTCCCTATGGTTTACTACTTACTTTGCTTATTTTTTTTTTAATGGTCCCCTCTCTTACCCACTGGGCTCTAAACTCCCTAAAACCAGTCACCTTTATCGGTTTGTTCCCTGGTTCCTTGCTACATCCTCATAGTATCTAAAAGGGCGCAAAAACTTTGAAAAAACTCAACAGCCTTTTTCTCAACAAATGAATCGTCACATGTCAAAAGAACAGGTGAAACCCATATGAGGAAGTGATGGCAAGACTCTGGCCATAAACCTCACACAAAAAAAAAAATCTCAGCCAAGTTTTTGATCAGAGTTAAGATAACAAACTGTTCAAATTTGCTCTTTCCAAGAAAATTTAGTTTTGGTTGGATTCCTAGACAATTGCTTAAAAGTCTATTCAAGTGATGAGAATTTAAAAATTTTAAAAAGGAACCTAATAATTACTACTGCCCTGACAAAAAGCCATGTTATGTCCATAAATTTTTGGTCCACGGGAACTAGAAAAGCTGAGCAGATCACATATCCTGAGCTTGCACTTCCTGGTCTTAATAATCCAGAATATCAGGCCCCGACCTTGTTGGCACCAAAGACCAGTTTCATGCAAGACCATCTTTCACAAACACAGGTGCTAAGAGAGTGGTTTCGGGCGATGTGGAGGATCGCTCGACCTGCATCTGCCCGACACACAGTTCACAGCAGGGTTTGAGCTCCTTTGAGAACCTGATCTGAATCTGACGGGGGCGGAGCTCAGCGGGAGGTGTGAGTGATGGGGCGTGGCTAGGAGGTCCTATATGGGTCCATGGGCAGGGCGTGGTGACCCCTGGTTTAGAAACCTCCACAAGTAAAAGAGAAATTTTCTCCTATCTTGCATTAATACAACAGTGAGAGCTAAGCCCTTATTATGCACAAAGCAGGCTTCAGTCTAAGCACTTTCCCTTTTCAGCTCATTTATCTTCATCACGACTGTACTAGGTGGGTAGAGTTATTATCACCTATTTATGAGGAAGGCTGAATGAGGCACAGACCGAGAGCCCGCCACAGTGGAGCAGTTCCAAAACACTGTCTGGCCACACCCAGAAGCCCCAGTGTTGGTGTGAGGAGGAGGGTCATGCCCTGCAGAACCCAGGTGGGTGTGGGGTAGAAAGAAGAAATAAAGACAAGTAGAAAGGAGACCAGGAAACCACCAGGTGGTCAAAAATTATGGTGAATTATTTTTTAAATTTATTACAGTAAAAGACACCTTGCCAATAGTCTCCTTCGAAATTCTCCTCCTGCTTCAAACACACATACCGCACTATCCTTGGCAATGTGTCTTTTACTGTAATAAATTTTTATAAAGTTAAACATTCACCATATTTTCCAATCACTCCTTGTGTAGTTCTAAAATATAAGCAGTGCTGCCCGAAGTTGTATTTTTACTCCTTAGGCTTGTTTCTGTGACCTTATGGTGAAGCAACAGAGTCAGGTGTTCGAAGAATACTTTAGGTACTGAGGTCAGATCATCCATCTCAGATCACACCTCCAAGACCACATACGTACCCCCAACCCCGGGCCACAGTCTGTCCCTCCTTCGAGTTCCACACTCTGTGTCCCTCCACTGTGCCTAATAAATCTGTCCAGGCCTTTCACTGACAGGCCCTGAAACTCTTTTTCTGTTGTGAAAGTCAAGACCTCTCTCTGTGGGGCAGGGGCAAGTGGAGGTCCCCATCTCTTCCTCCGGCGACCACCTCAGACCCCAGCCGGTACTAGGCTGGGTCTGGAGCCCACACCTCTGCCTGCTGTTGGAAACATCACACATTCGCACCCTCTGCAAGGAAACCAGCAGGGCAGCAGCTGGGAGCCAACCCTAGGAACAGATCCCACCTGGGTGAGTATCCCTGTTCTGCCCCTCCCTGCTGCTGCGACCTTCAGCAGACTGACCTCTGTGACATTCACTTCTCCACTGCTAAACAGAGAGTATGAAAGCAAATGCCTCAGAGCCATGGAAAGGATTAAAGGAGCGAATCCACATGATGCACTTAGCACAATTTCTGGCCCTTAGTGGTCAGCGCAGCACAGAGATTGAGGGGACAGCGTGGCCAGACACAGTGCGCGCACCTGCAATTCCAGCTACCCCAGAGGTCGAGGCAGGGGGATCGCAAGTTCAAGGGCAACCTAGCACAACCTCATCTCAAAATAAACAATAAGGGTTTGGGGATTTAGTTCAAGTGGTAGAGCACTTGCCTAGCAAGTACAAGGCCTGAGTCTGATCCCCAGAAACCCCCCAAAAAAATAATAAAATAAAAAGGACCGGGGATACAGCTCAATGGCAGAGTACCCCTAGGTCCAATGCCCAGCACCAAAAAACAAGAGAAAAGCATCCTCTGTGGGCTGATCCTGCCCTCCCAGGGTCCCAGCTTTGCCATTCTGCTCTGTGGCCTTGGGCAAGGTAGTTAACCTCTCTGTATTTCTATTTCTTATCTTAAAATGGAGGAAATATTAGGACCAACCTCCTAGATTTATGACAATTTTGAGCATTATTCTCTGCAACACAATTAGAGCAGCACTTCATGTTACAATATTCAGGAAATGTTATTTTCACTGTGCCATTCCTCCCTTTTCCCAGCATATATCCAAGTCAGTTTTTCATATTTCCCACACCCAGACTGTAATACACTTAATACGACATTAAAATTAACATGTCCGCAAGATTCCCAAGAAAGAACAGTCGTAAAACTGGTTTCCAAAGTTCTGGCCCCGCTAGCTCCTCCCAACCACCACCCACAAGACCTCATATAAAAGGACTGGGTGATGGGTAGAAAAATCTGCGCCCAGACTTCTTTGGACCCCTCTTCACACGGTGGGCTACTTCCTCCTTTGCCTGGCTTGACTTGGTATTTAAAAGTGTCTAAGCCAGGTGTGGTGGTGCGCATCTGTAACCTTAACACTCCAGAGGCCGAGGCAGGAGGATCACCACTCAAGCCCAGCCATGGGCAAGTGACCATGATGGTGGGAAGTGTCCTGTGAGACCCCAGGGGACTGAGTGCCACTGGTGTCTCAGGAGCAGCAGGACGAGGGTGGCAGCACTGAGCTGGGAGGAGCCTGCGTGCCCAGAGTTCAGCAAAGCGAGGCTCTCCCAGGAGCCCTGGAGGACAAGGGCTAGAGCAGGTAGGCATGAGGCCATCTTCATTCCCCACCAAGAGTCACCTTGGACGAAAGGGGCTTCCAATAGGTAGAGTATGTGAGGAATGGGGTGCCATGTGGACCAGCAGTGGAGGGCAGGGGAGCAGTCAGCGAGGCCAAAGAGGGGCATCGGCCAGGATGCTGCAGTGTGTGGTCCTGACCTCGATGCCCAAAGGAAGAGAGCCAGAGAGGGTCGCCATCGGGTCACAGGAAGTCCTCACCTCCTTTCAACAGGGTGGAAACGCATGGAGACAGCACAGACAGGAGAATCTGGACCACAGGCACCCTCCCACAGGCGTCCGTGCCTGAGCCTCACTGCGGAAGAAGAGCAGTCTTACCTGAGTGTACCTGACAAGCTAACTGGACCTTTGTTCCCCTTGGTACTACTGGTGGTTGAAGCTCCCAACCCTATCTATCTAATTTTTGTCACAGTCTTGGTAAGTCCCTAAGTTGCCCAGGCTGGGACTGAGATTGCAATCCACCTGCCTCAGCCTCCGGACTGCTGGGAATCCAGTGGTGCCTCGGTTCACGAACTGAACTCATCTCACTATTCTGGTCAAGAACCAAATGGGTCGCAAACCAAATCAAATTTCCCCATGAGGCTCAGTGTAAATAA
>PVJO010033576.1:0-11929 GCA_004026905.1 Hystrix cristata
ACAGGTGCCATGTTCCTTTATTAGTTAACACAACAAATTAAGGACTTTGCAGGTCTGCTTGGAAATCATTCTCTAGTCTACTTTTGAAAACTCAGTATCTATAAATGCTAAATAAGCATGTTTGGGAGGGGGTAGGACTATTGTATTAGGATCTGCAAAGTGCCAGGGCTACTGCTGATACTTAATACATAGTAATTCAATTGTTATAACTGTAAGGTGGTACTTTTACTTTACAGAATAAATCCTGAAGCCAGGAAACTTGAATGGCTTGTTTAAGGTGGGACTTGAGAACCAGCTGTGTGAAAATCATCTGAGCTGGACCTTTTTTATTTTTTTAAGGCAGAGGTCTTGCTATGTAGCCCAGGCTACCCTTGAATTTAGACCCTCCTGAGCACTGAGATTACAGGTGTGTGCTACCACACTCAGCTTCTGAGATGTGTTATTTAAAATGTCTAAAATAGGAATTAGAAATCTGCATTAATAATTCAAAGGCTCAGTAGAAAGTTTGAGAACTGTTAGGGAATAGAGACTCACATTTAGCTCAGAGGTATCTTTATGAAGCAGGTACCCTACTGCTTTAAAAGGGGTTAGCTATTTTAAAACATAACTGATAGGGAAGTTCAGATTCACCAATGAAGTGTGGGAGGTCCTTAATTACTGAGACTTGAAGATGAAGTTGGATGCAGGGGTGCCCAGCTACTCCATAGGCTGTGCAGGAGGACTGTAGTTTGAGACCAGCCTGGGTGACTTTCAAGATGCTGTCTCAAACTTTAAAAAAGGTTGGGAGTGTTGCTCAGTGGTAGTGTCCCTGGGTTAGATTCCCAATACTGGAGAAAGAAATCTATGAACACTGATTATTTTATAAAGATCAGACTGAGTTTTACCTGAGATAGGCTGAAACTCTGTTGTTCTTTCTTGTCCTTCTCATGCAGTACCATAAACAGTCTCAAATCTATCACTCCTTCACAACCACTGACTGCAGCTTGTTGCTTCTCTAGCCAGTATCTCCTGCAAAGTTGCTTCTTAACCATAAGGAACTGCTTTGATGATGTCACTTCCTTGCTTAGAAACCCATTAATGGCTCACTGCTAATCTAGAAGAGTTCACATGTAAAGGCATATCAAATCTCTTCCATTGATTTCCTCTACTTCCCCCCTTCCACTATGATGTCCCATTTTTTTACTGAAATGCTTAATTGAACATAGGTTTTTAGAAATTTTGATTCACAATTCTTCTGAAGTTTGAGTACCTTATTTTCTCCTTGAAGTTTATCATAGATATATAGCTGTAAAGCTCAAAAAAAATCTCACTTCCACCTTCAATCTTAATTTGACCTCTTCCATATTCATGTGGCTATTCCCTGAAATCTAGTTTTTCTTTTTATTCATTTAGTATTTTGTTTTTTGCTTTTATTATTTTTTCATGGTTGTATTGATATCTTGTTATTATTTGCAGTACTGGAGTTGAATCCAGGGAGTGCTGAGCTATATCCCCAGCCTCCTCACCACACCTTTTTTGAGACAGGGCCTCACTATAGAGTTCAGGTTGGATTTGAACTCACTACATATCCCACACTGGCCTTGAACTGGTGATCCTCTTGGCTCAGCCTCCTGAGTGCTGGGATTATGGGCATGCACCATCACGCCTGACCTCCAGCCCTTTTATTTTGAGACAAATTCTCACTAAGTTGCTCATCATGGCCTTGAACTTGCAGTCCTGCTTCAGCTTCCCAGGTAGCTGGGATTACAGGTGTGTACCATGTCTGGCCTCTCGTTAACACCTATTATACACATACACGTATATCTGCCTATGTAGATGTGTGCAGAGTATGTACATGCATCTGCATGCACATGCATACATATACCCCACTACCATGTGTCATCATTAGCAAATAATTTTTTTTTTTTGGTGCTGTGAATCAAACTTGGCCTCACACTTGCTAGGTAAGCACTCTAACTACTGAGCTAAATCCCCAGCCCCAGCAAATTTTTAACTCAGAATTTTGTTTTCTCCTACACAATGGAATGGTAAAGAGAGCTTATGGCTGTAGATGTATTTTTTCTCATCCACGTCAGAGTACATAGACTGTACCCTGTTTTGTTCACTGTAAGATTTAAAGGTGTATAAAATGACTTCTACATCAAGTAGATAATACCAAAATGTCCTAATTGTTATACTGTTATTTTTGTGATGCAGGAGATGGAACCCAGGGCCTCACACGTGCTAAATACATACTCTACCAATGAGCTACACCCTTACCCCCTATTTATTTTAAATGTTTAAGAAGGATAAACAGTAATTTGGCTGAACATGAAAAATGTTATCAAATAGAATAAGGAATAATTAAAGTTACAGAAAAACATTTGAGGGGAACTTAGTTGAAAAGAAAAATACTGACAGGTATTTTGAAACCTTTTCTTTGCCATTGTTTCTTACTCATAAACTATGAAGCCAGTACATTAAAGGAAAAGCAGGAATTTTTTTTTTCCTTTTTTTAAGCAGGAATTCTTGAGGCCCATATTAAAGTAAAGGAAACCCTAGTTGAGGATGTAGCTCAGTGGTAGAGCACTTGCCTAACATGGTGAAGGCCCTGGGTTCAATCCTCAGTACCAAAAACAAACCAACAACAACAAAAACAAAAAGCCCCACAAAACAAACTACATCTTCTTCCTACTTTGAGTATACTAAAAATATATGTTAAGGACACTTAAGTATTTGTTAAAACAAAATTCTCTTGCATAAAGTTCAGACAGTAGCTTTAAAGATCACCTTTTTCCTTATGCACTGAACTGGCACCCTGTTTAAAATTTTTTTTAATAGTTATTTGTACTGTACAGGATTATTTGTAAATATTTTCAACATGTCTTCAATAAATATTCAATATTGTACCATCTGCCTCTGGAATTTCCTGTATCACAAAGAACCATACCTGGCAAGCCATACAGTGATCACACAAAGGAATAACAACTGATTAACAAATTAAATTTAAGAGGTTCCGTGGTTCAGGTAAGAGTATTTGTTACTGTCATCTGAGTTACTAGATTTACCACGTCATATTTTAAAAATTGTTAATCTGCGCTGTCAGTTTTATCATCTGCAGTCTTACTGCCAGTGGCCCTACTTAGATGATTTTTATACATCCTTTTTTTTTTTTAGTGCATTTTAATAGATTGCTCTTCATGGGTAAGAGACACTCATCACATCTACTTCTAGAGAGGATATAATAAATGTTAAATAGCTTTATAAGGCCTCGGAAACGCTAAAGATCTATCACTTATACTTAACTCTCTCTACAAAGATAATTGCCTCATCTGTAAAATGAGTTGGTCAGAGATCTCTTGGCTCTAAAATACCTAAAGATTCATTTAAAACAACCCATAAAACAGCTATTAACTAGAACTGGAATGGCATATTTTAAGGTCTGTTCCCTAATTTGTTATACCACATTGCCAATAGTAAGTTAGCTGCCTCAGAATTGTTCCCTGAAAGTAGGTAATCTAAGAATCTTTTCAATATTATCCAATTTCCAGATAATACAAATGGGAAAGTGATCTTGCCCAAAGGAAACAATCACTATTCCTTGACTCATTTAACTTCCTGGATTAACTAATTTCTTCAGTATGTGAAATTGGAATTATATGAAGGAATAATCTACACCTAAAAAACCAGGATTTTTATGATTAATTTTTCTGTTGGAGGAATGTAGTGGGGTGTAATGGTTAGGAAGGGAGAGTCTTTAGATTGCCTTGATTTATCTGTTATAGTACAAATAAAAGTAACATACCCCCAGGTTACGAGGATAAAGATAAATGCACACTAAGTACATAAATACTTGGCATTTAGTTTTTTCTCTTGTTGAGACAGGAGCTCACTCTGTAGCCCAGATGGGCCTCCTACTTGCAGTTCTTGTGTCTCAGCCTCCCCCAGGTGCTGGGATTAAAGCAAACATCACAACTCCTGCCTAATACCTGGCATTTAAAGGGCTCAAATACGTATTTAGTCTTTATTTACACTTCCGTTTCTCACACCAGAGAAACTATGCGGTATTTAAACATGTGTGTCTGATTTATTTCACTTAAGAGTATGGTCTCAAAATGCTAAAATGTATTATATTGGGAAAGGGAACAAGGGAGGGGGAAAGGAACAGAGGGACAAGAGAAATGAGAAATGGAAGGAAAAAATGGAAACAAAGCTTTTGTAAATAGGGAAGGAGGAGGAGGTGGGGGAGGGGAATGGGAAAAAAACAAGCAACAATATATGTAATGTACAGGTACAAATCCCCTATGATGAATGTTATCACTATGTACATCTAAAATGTACCATTAAAATAAAATTTTAAAAATATATATTTAGGTAGGGGCAGGCATACTGGTGCAGGCCTGTAATCCCAGGATTACAGCAAGTTTGAGGGCAGCTTGAACTATACAGTGTGACCCTGCCTCAAAAAAAAAAAAACACAAAAAAAAAACCTAGACTTTACATACAGTAATTTGGGGGAGGTATGGCTCGCTAGGTGGTAATAACAGCTAACAGTACAGATTATATGCTAGGCACCATTTTGAATGAATGCTTTCCATGTTTTAACCATTTTAACATCCCATGAAGCAGTGGTATTCATACCCATATTTCACAAATGAGCAAACAAGCTCGGTGAAATTAATCTTACCCAAGTTCAGAGGTGGTAAGTGAAAGGACCAAAATAATAGCTCATGTGGTTTAGTTCTAGAGTCCATATTCACCCTGCTACAGCTATCAAACCTCACTAAAATGATGGGGCTAAGCTCACAAAATCAAGTTGGCCACTTAAGCAGTATTTGTGGGCAGTTAGAATCTTTGGCACCTTCAAATTATTTCAAATAAGACCATATTTTAAACTGCTAACAGTAAATGTTTATTCATGATTGAAGCCAAGAAGAATTTGTAAATGCATTTTAATACCTTGTTGATAAAATAGTAACATTCCATTTTTGCAGTCTGATAATACAGGAAGATAACTGGTAAAGACTTTGATGTGCATATCTATTACAACCAGGCAGTCAGAACACACACAAACCACCTACTTTAGTGTTACACCACACCAACTTTTCAGAAAAGCCACCTTGAAGCTCTACTGGATTAGCTAAGTAGCGTCCAACGTTTAGACGAGGGAATAGGAAGAACGAAATAGAAGCAGTAAGCAGCACACATCTCAAAGCCACTTCTAAGCACACAACATCATGAATATTAACAATGGATGAGAAAAGAATTCGGCATTTTCATAAAGAGCATTTGGCACTAGTCAACGCATGAGGAGACTATGCTTGGGGCCATCCACTCTCTCCAGCTTCTCAAAGTGTTTCCTGGCATTGCGAATGTTGATCAGAGTAGCGGCAGAAGGGATGGATGGATCCGACATAACAACCATCACATACGTGTTCGACGTGAAGATGTCGATGAAAGCGGCGAAGTTAGAATTCCTAACTTCCATGCTCTGGAAAGAAGCGGCCAATTTACTGCAGCTCAACTTGAACTGCTTAATGATGTTGCTGATCTTTTCAAATCGGTGCACGTCGCGCTGCTCTTTGCACTGGTAATGAGAAATCACCAAGAATGTAGCTCTCTCAAACAGCAGAACTTCATCAGCCTCAATAATTTGAGCAAAATTCCTTAGGTTCATCTCCAGCTGCTGAACGTTGGGAATCAGCTGATAGACAATACTAGACCAGGCCTTGTAGAGCGTTTCATCCCAGATGGATGTTCGAAAACAAGCACACTCCAGTGGGCGAGACAAACGCCTGAGGTCTTCCTCTCGCTCTTTAAAAATCAGGTCACGCTGATCCTCCTGAACCAGATCCATTTTGTGCACCAGACAGAAGATTTTGGCATCAGGTGAGTTCTGGAGGATGGCCTCCAGACAGGACTGGTAATAATGCATGTCCTTTTCCAGTTCGCGGCTCTCAACGTCGAATACGTAAATCAAAACCTCGACGTTACGGAAGATGTTGTCTCGCTGGCTGGTGAAGTAATTTTCCATGAAGGTGTCCTGACCGCCACAGTCCCACAGGTTCAGCACCAGGTTCCCCAGGAATCGGACGTGGGAGTGCTCCACGTCAATGGTGGCACCCAGACGCCTGGTGTCGCGAGCAATGTAATTTGCAAAGATTATGGATCTCATGCTGGTCTTCCCCGACCCGCTCTTTCCCATCAGCAGCACCTTTTTCTTCATGGCTGTATTTGGCATCACCTGCCGGAGCCTCCGCGGACTGGGCCTGAGGGCGCGGCCTGACTGCAGCACCGAGGGAGGGACGCGGAGCGGGCTCTGCAGGATGGGCTACGTCCGCGCAGCCGTGCAGCCGTGCAGCGGTGCAGTCCTGCGAGCTCGGGGCGGACAGGCTGCGGCGGGGCAGCTCTTCCTCAGGAGAAAGAGCCTGAGACGGACAGCCGCGACCGTTCCTACGCAGCGCAAGCTCTTCAGAGAGAGAAGCAGCTACGGCCCTGCCACCACCCACTACGTGGGATCTCGCGAGAACTCTACGCTCTCGCCGCCGGCCACTTCCGGCAACGATCTCGCGAGAACTCTGCGCTCGGCAGTCACTACTTTTGGCTCTCCGAGGAGCGGCTACGTTCAATGAAACCTGATAGGGGTGACAAGAGAGGTGAAATGGAAGAGAAACCCAAGCATTCTGGTGCTTTTCGTATTTAATGTGAGCCTACTGTTGTAAGGGGGTACGTCTGTGCGTGGTCGGGATAATACTGCCCTCTCGTGGCCAGAATCCTCACAAGACCACCATCACGACCACCTTGCTTGAGCAGGTGGGGATTTGGCACCGTCAACCTGTAGGTGAAGTGGAGGGAAGGCCTAACTTCGTGGCCCACTTAGGGAGGGCAAATGAAAACTGTACAGGAGAAGAAAGACCGCGAGAAGTTAAATGATTGCCCAACACTTCTGGGAGACATCCTGACTCCGGGTTAGTGCCTTTTCTACTTCCAGGAGAGTTCCGTTAACACATCTGATTTTCTCCTAATCTTAGACTTGAGAATTTATAATCAGAATTCCAAAATAGCCGGGTGTGGTGGTGCAGGCCTGTGATCCCAGCACTCTGGGAAGCTGAGGTAGGAGGATCGCAAGTTCTAGCCCAGCCTCCTGAGCCACTGAGCAACTTAATGAGAACTTGTCTCGTGGGAAAAAAAAAAAAAAAAAAAGACGGGATGTAGGTCAATCCCGAGTACCGTAAAACAACCAAAAACAAAAAAATCCAAAGCTTGAGGAAGTCGTAATATGGAACACCATATATTAGCTCCATCCTCACAATAACCCTGTGAATAAATAACTATTTTCAAGTGAAGAAACCAAAGAGTAATCATCAAATTAGAGATTAATACTGTCTGATTGCAGAGTTGCCTAACAATCGCCCCCGCCTCGGCCCCCACAAAATATGATTCTGTTCTTGGCCTTGTAGGTAAATGAGCCGGTGTCATTCATATTATTCATTCAGAATAAATCACCATCATCAGGATATTGAAGCCTCCTAAATCAGTATGCTCCATGCCCATCTTAAAGCACTTTTCAGGTTGTATACTATATTGTACAATTGCAGATATTCTATTCCATTCATACAAAAGTATTTGAGTGCCTAGTATGTGCAGGGCTCAGAATTAATTTATGCAACAAGTTAAAACATTGTCCTTGCTTTTTTATGAAAAATAGGGTTAAATGCCATAATGCAAAATAGTATGTGGAAAACTCTCAGCACATTCAAACTTAGTTTCACTCTTTCTTTCTTTTTCTCTTTTTGATTTTTGAGACAGAGTCTCACTATGTAGTCCAGGTTGGCCTTGAACTTACTATGTAGCCCAGGCTGGCTAGAACTCATGGTGGTCCTCCTACCTCAGCCTCCGGAGTGTTGGGATTACAGGTGTGTGCCACTACGCCTGGCTCATTCTCCTTGGGGACAGTTAAATGTGCTGCGCAGGTGCTCTCGTCTTCATCATTCTGCAGTTTCCCTTCTTCCATTCTTTTGAGTTAGGTATCCTTTTTCCTCGACCCCAAGCCTTCTTCATTTTTGGCTTATTAACTTATTTGGTGAACACACTTTCCAATAATTTTCTGATAAAAAAGTATGAAGGTAGTCTGGGTATGGTGGCATAGGTCTAATCCCAGCACTCAGGAGGCTGAAGTAGGATGATTGGCGTTTGAAGTCAGCCTGGGCTACATAGGGAGTTCCAGACCAGCCTGGAGTACAGTTGAGACTTTGTCTGAAAAGCAGACAAACAAAACCAAAAAATAAAAGTAAGAGGGTAGTAAAAAATTGAAGATTTTGTATGTCCTGAAGACATCCTTGTTTTTTTATTCACACTTGACTGCTCATAATTTTCCCCCAGAGTCTTGGAGGCACTGCTCCATTGTATTTGTTTTTGTTTTCTGAAATTTATACATCTGATTCCTGCCTCTTTGTATTTGACCTATTTTTTTTCTCTCTAAAAGCGTAATTCTTTCTTATTTTCAGTGTCCTGAAACAATGGCATTGTGGGGCTCCAGTGGTCATTTTGTTGGACCCTGCCATGTGTGTTTTAATCTGGAAACTGTGTCTTTTAATTCTGGAAAGTGTTCTTGAGTTTCTGATGATGTACACCTGTTTCCCCTGTTCTATTTTCCCATATTAACACTGCGCTCATCTGATGCTGGACTCTCCTCCAATGTTCTTATTTCCCTTTCTTTTTTTTTAATAATTTATTTTAATGGTACATTTTAGATGTACATAGTGATAACATTCATCATAGGGGATTTGTACCTGTACGTGATATATTCCCTTTCTTATTTCTGTATTTTTGTTCCACTTTCCAAGGAAACTTCTCTCATCTTAATCTTCCAATTCTTCTTTGGAGTTTTTGTTTTGTTTTGTTTGCACTGGGGTTGCTGGGGATTGAACTCAGGGCTTTGCACTTCCTAGGCCAGTGCTCTACCGCTGAGCTAAATCCCCATACCTCTTCTTTGGAGTTTTAGATTTGGTATCATTTTTGTTTTTTGAGACAGTTCTTGCTTTGTAGTCTAGGCTGGCCTTGAACTCAGTATGTAGCCAATGCTGGCCTTGAACTTGGGATCCTCCTGCCTCAGCTTGCTGAGTGCTTGGAGCTCAGGTGTGTGCCACCTTACCTGGCTTGGTATCATTTTTATTTTGCACAGACTGTTTGTGGTGGGCTTATTGTGGTCAACGTAAGCTGGAACGCCCAGCTGGACTGAGTTGGTGTGATTCTGGGCATAGAGGATCCACCTGAGGATTGTTGCCGATGCAACATAAAGCAGAATGTGAGCAGAAGCTAGTTGGTGGGCTGTTTCCCAGGAGAAGCTCTGCTGCAGCTGGTTCTCCTGAAAGGAACTCAGCTGTTCTCATCGAGGAAGGAGCTCCGGGCCTTGCTGTCGTTGAGGATGGCTGCTGTTGCTTTGGGGGAGCTCTGGTCGTCATCTCTGCTGTGAGCATTGTATCCTGGTTCCAGTAAAGATTTCTTCAGTCATCATCTGCAGACACGGACATACATGGGATAGTGACATACATGGGACACGGACATACAAGGGCTCCCAGCCCTTTATTGGATCTTTTGGGTCTCCAGTGCATAGACAGACATTCGGCATACTTCTGTATTTGGCTTGTAGGTGAATATTGTAACTCATAAATGTCCTGTATTAAATTTGCTCTCTTACAAACCATTGACTCTAGAAAATGTAACTAAGACAGTTTCTTATTTTGATTATTGATTGATTGCAGGACTCTGAATTGAACGTAGGAAGCAAGGAGCTACATCCCCAGCTTTTAAAAATTTTATTTTGAGATAGTCACTAAATTGTTAGAGTAGTCTCCAAACTTGCGATCCTCCATAGTAGTTGGGAGTACAGGCTTGTACCACCATACCCAGTGCTGATTATTTAAAAAAAATATATTTTCTTTGATTAAATATCTTTTTACCCTTCTAATGGTAACATTAGTTTTTCTTTTTCATGGTGCTGGAGACTAAATCTCCCCAGCACCATGCATAGGGTTTCATGCACACCAGAAATGCACTTTACCACTGAGATATACCCCCAGCCCCTAAAAAAGTTTTTATCTTTTTAGTCTTAGGTTTCTCTTTTTTGGTGCTGTGGATTGAACTCAGGGCCTTGTGTTTGCTAGGTAAGCACTCTAACCACTGAGTTAAATCCCCAGCCTAGTCTTAGTTTCTTGCAAGTTCCTTTTGTTTGTATGTTTTCTTGTTTTTTTTTAATTTTTATTTTTTTTAATTTTTTTATTATTTTTACCAAGAACATGTATTGGTACATTGTACACATAATGATCATAATCAACATGGTTATTTTGTACCTGTACATGATACATCTTGGTTTTCCCCCCTCTTCCCCCCCTTCCCCTCCCCTTCCTTCCATTCACCCACCCCTCCCTATTTGCAACAAGTGTAGCTACACTTTCCCATTTTTTCCCCTTTCATCTTACTTTTCTTTTAACTTTCTTCTTTATCCCCCTTTTCCCTATCTAGTTCTCTCTTTGTTTTCTTGTTTTGATCTTTCTTTTCCATATTAGTCTGTCCTCAGTTGTCTAGCAATGACTGATCTTTGCTTCTATTTAAAGTTATTGAAAGCTTGTGGATAGTGCTGGAAGACTAGGAAGTTCCTTGAAATGGGATGTTTCTTGGAAGAAACTTGTTGCCTGGATCTTTAAATCTGTTTTCTTTGGCTGATTATGACCTAGGGACTACTGTGGCATGTCAGATAAAATAAGCCCCTGGACACAGTAAATTATTACTATTCGTAGCATGGTACGTTTCAACAGACCCATCATAAGACTGATTAAACCACAGAAGCAGAGTGTTTACATTGAGAGTGTTACGGAAGGAAAAACCTAAGTAAACCTCTTATATTCACTTGCTCTTACTACTTTTGAAGGTTTCACAACTGGCAATACATTATTAGTTTCCGGGGCTGGGGATTTAGCTCAGTGGTTAGAGTGCTTGTTTCGCAAGCGCAGGGTCCTGAGTTCGATCCCTGGCACCAAAAAAACAAAGCATTATTAGTTTCCTATTAGCTTTACTTTAGATAAAACTTCTAGTGTTTGGGTAACAGTTGCCTAGATTATTTCCCAGGAGCCTGAAGGTTGCTTTTGCTAAAGACACTGACTCTACTTAGACCTGCAAATGTCTGATGGGTGACTAAAATTGGATAGAATACATAGCATCTCTATCTTCATATTGCATCCATCATGTTTGCTGTTTTAACCTTGAGGTCAAATTATGCTCAGCTCTGCATGTAGGTTTCTTGAGCATTAAAAACAAAAAATGTTTTAATCCCCAGCACCAAAAAAAAAAGAAAAAAAATGTTTTGTCCAAAGCTATGATAGAGGGTTGATTCGGCCTGTTGACAATTGGAGCTGGTGTGTTTCTTCCGCCCCACCCTTATGCTTATTCAGAAGCCACAGAAACCCAAGCACCTGAAGTCCTTCTGCCCTATCACAAATCTAGCCCCACAAAACCAGGAGGTTTTACATGGAATCGTGACACCTGATAGGTGAAAATCCAGCAGCCTGTAGGATGAGTTGGCGCCATGACTACTTGGCGGTCCAAGTCTGTCACAAGAAGAAACATCTTTGGAACTGTGCCTCTGGCCAGTGGAAATTACTGGACTTTAGCCCACCCCAACAAATCAATAAAAACCTGCTGCTCTCTCCTTGTTTTGTGATCAGGATCTTTGTCACTCTCTCAACCAACTGTTCACTCCTTTCAACTGAACCCCATATCTTGCTGAAACCTCTCTCTCTCTCTCAATAAATTTTTCCTGTGCAAGTGTGTGTATGCTTGAAATAGTTGGCCAGTCTCATTTCTACCATGTCTGGGTCAAAAGATCCCTTTGTCCGGTATCAATTAGATTCTCCCAGGATTCTTCTACTGAGTTTAAGCTTGATAAATGGTA
>PVJO010033577.1:0-11919 GCA_004026905.1 Hystrix cristata
CCAACAACCAACGAATGGCTAAAGAAAATGTGGTTTTTCTACACGATGGAGTACTACACTGCCATAAAAAAGGATAAACTAGAGTCATTCATATATAAATGGATGTTTCTTGAGAACATACTTTTAAGTGAAATAAATCGGACACTCATGAGCACACATCGAATTGTTTCTCTGATATGAGAAACCATAACTGTAAGTAAGAACAAAGAGGTATAATAGATATTATATAAAAGGAGGATGGTGTGCAGAGGAGAGGAGTACTAGAAAGAAAGAAGGGGAAAAGCAGAAAGGCAACAGGGGAAAGAGAGGGGAAAAGGAAAATATGGAAAATGATGAATAAAGCTGCTGTAAATAGGGAGGGAGGGAGCAGAGGGGAGGGGTGGGGGAGGGGAGGAGAACCAAGATGCATCATGTAAAGGTACAGAATAAATGTAATGAATGTGACCATTGTATGTAGAATGTACTAATACATGTTCTTGGTTTAAAAAAAAAGTTAGTCTAGATTGGTATCTGGCACATATAAATCTTCATCAGCAGAAATCAGGTAGAGGCAGATAAATAGCTTCAAGTAGAATTTTAAAGTTTAAAAACAAATAAAAGGTTCTATAATCTAGAAACCCAAAATAAAAACAAAACTGAAACTACAATTCTCAGATACACAAAGGTACAGGGATCAGGACAGCTACATATTCCTTTTGAAGAAAAATAACTCAAGACATATTTTAATTGACCAAGGAATGATTTGACAAAGGAAGAAGGAAGGTTAAGAAAGGAAAATGATGAGAATGCCATAAAAGTGCCAGTGCCAGCCACGAAGCCAGTTCAAATCAGAGTTAAGTCTCAATGGTTTTGTTCATACGGTTACAAAACAATACAGTCAGTAATTCAACAAATTTATGAGCACATGCTGTAATTTTCTAAGTATAATGATGAAGGAATAAACAGTAAATACAAAGTCTATGGCCCACAAAACTTAACATTTACCAAGGGGAGAAGACAGAAAGACAAAAATATATGAGGCTGTGTAAAAGCGGAAGTGATGGCCAGAGAGTGCTGTGGAAGTGACAGAGGACGAGTTTCTAGTATATATTTGGGGTAGGAAAGCCTTCTCTGAAAAAAAATATACGAGCAGAGAAGCAGGTCTGGCTTGGAGATGCAAGTTTATGGGTGACGTTTGAGGCCTTCAGGGTGGATAAGACATAGCAGAGATTGCTGGGGTTCTCCAACATGCACAGCCAGGAGACCAGGGAGTCAGCAAAGGAGACTTGGGAGCATGCGCATCCAGGTAGGGGAAGAACGGAGAAAGCAATCGAATGGTCAAGTATTGCTGCTAGAGTCAGAAAAGTGAACATTCGAAGTTCAGTTTTGGATTCAGTAATGTGGAAATTATTGGCAACTTGGATAGGAAATGTTTCACTGTGGATAAAACTTGATTGGAGGGGTTTTCCAAGAGACTAAGACAGAGGATGAGAGGAACACACCACCTGAAAGAGTAATATGTAACACAAAAAATGTAATCACAAAATGACTTGGCTTAAAGACCTGACTAGATCAGTTAAAATCTAGAAGCTGGTAGAAGATGGTTCGTGAAGGAAAAGAACGGGCAATGTGCTACATTTCTGTTCTGAAATTTCTCTTTATTTTTAAGTAAGAGTGCATACCCCCATCTGCCTGAGCTGGGGTAGTGTATAATTGCATAATTGGGCCTCGAAGTGGGAATGACATTTAAACGCAGAAGCTGATGTCATTCAGATCTGTTCACCCAGAACCGATCCCGGAAGCTCTTGGTAAGAGCAAACTTTTGGAGGTAATGGGAATAAAGAGCCTTTGACCAGTATTGTCCATCCCCACCATAGACCACTCAAAGCCTATTCCACCAGCAGCAAAGTCCATGGAATGAATGTCAAAGCATTTGTACACCTGCCACAAATTCTACTCACATCTGCCCCTCTCTTCCCAGGAAGTAGAAATTCGCGTCTGCTCCTTTATCTTCTACAGGCCCTTCACTTAGCATATCCTCATCTCCACTGAGATCAAAATCCCAACAGGGTCATTAGGAGATCTGCTCGGATAAACGCAATTAAATAAATCCCCAAATTGCTCATGAGCCATGTTGGAAAAAAAAAGTCACATAAACTATATTCCACCAAAGCATAAGAGGGCATTTCCAACGCTATACCAAGCATTATGCTGATTACACTGTTCAGAGGTTTCTAAACTAGAGCAAAGATCAAGTAAATCACTATCTTGACTGATAAAAAGAATATATATTTTTTAGAAAGCTTAGGATCTTTGATTGGGATTTCTGTGTAACCACAGACACAAAAACATTTGGTACAACTGATGGACAACTTCTGATACATGAGGCTCTGTCCTCAACATCCACTTACACAACCTCTGATCTCAATATCCACTTCATTTTTAGAAAAGTATGATGAAATAGGTGAGTAAAAATTCAGCCTTTTTTGTTTCTGTTTTAAATAGATTGCATGATGTGTTTTAATCTAAAGCAGGCTTTAGCAAGCTTTGTCTATAAAAGACCAGGCAGTAAATATTTTTATGCTATGGTCCATGAAGTTTTTATCCAACTACTCAACTCTGCCACTTTGGCAGGAAAGTAGCCACAGACAATATGGGCATGACTGCATTCCATTGCAACCTTACTTATAAAAACAGGCAGCAGATGTCCCTTAAGGTACTTATTTCCAGAAAATATAAAGAACTTTTACAACACAACGATAAGACAAATAATCTAATTTAAATATGGACAAAGGAACTTAATAGAGATGATACACAAAAGGCATGTGAACACATGAAAAGATGCTCAGTGTAGTCATTAGGAAAATGAAAATCACTTCACACCAACCAACTTTGTTAAAATTAAAAATACAGATAACAATAAGTGTTGACAAGAATGTGGAAAAACTGGAACCATCCAACATTGCTGGTAGGATTATAAAAATAGTGCAATCACATTGGAAAACACCTTTGCAGTTACTCAAACATAGAGTTACCATATGCTGCAACAATTCCACTCCTAGGTAGCTATCCAAGAGAAATGAAAGCATATGTGAATGTTCCTGTCAACATTATTAATAGCTAAAAAGTTGGAACAACCCAAATGTTTACCAACTTATGAATGGATAAACGAAATATACATCCATTCAATGGAATATTATTTGGCAATAGAGAAAATGAAGTACTGATACATTCTATGCATGAATGGCCCTTGAAAACATTATGTTAAGCAAAAGAAGCTGGTTACAAAAAATACATATTATATGATTCAATTGATCTAAAACAAGCAAATCCACTGAGGAACCGGATGAATGGGATGTGGTATCAAGAGTGGAGAGGGAAGGTATAGTGCATTCTTACAGGGATGCTGAAATAGTTCTAAAATTAAATTGTGCTGATGGTTGTACAGATCTGCCAATATACTAAAAGCTAATAAACTATACACTTTTAGTGAGTGAATATTTTTGTACATGAGATATTTTCTAATAAAAACGTAGAAAACAAAAACAGATGATAACCTAGATTTGGCTTTCTGGGCTACAGTTTGCCAACCTCTGCTCTAAAGTACTGTATTTGTACATGAAAATGACTCTCAAAGTTTTACTATGAAACATGTCAACATATTAACAACAATACTACTACATGCGAAGTTTTATAGAGAAAAATATATAGGGAAGGAGCACCAGCTAATGAGTCATGGTGAATATAACATACAGTGATTCTTAATGACAATGACAGCAATAATTGCTGTGCAGTTAAAGATTACTGCGTACTCAACCAGAAGCACTTAGCATGAACTATATACATGTATAATGTGCTAAACTGGAATATATATGTATATATATTATATATTCATTTATTTCTCTCAACAGTAAGGAGAGGTGTTCCTCAAAATAGACTGAATGTGAGTGTGCAAAATCTTTCAATATTGGCTCATACTAATCTTTTTCTGTGCTGATGAAATAAATTTCCATCTTTCAAAAAACTCAACTGCTAGAAATCCGAAGTGCTAAAGAACCTCAATTTATGGATGTGAAAACTAACGCTCCATGGGAATGGGAGAGGGAATGGCCCTGTGTTCAGCTCTAAACACTCAGTTCGCACTGACCTTAATGTTCAAACCCCACCATTGCCACAGAAATGGGTGGCTTAATGTTCCTCAGAAGATGCAAGTGGTGAGATAAGAGAACTTGCTACCCTGAAATTTTGCTGCTGACTTTTGGGAGGAGGATGCGTTGGGGCTTTTGATGGGGTTTATAAAGGGATATGACTCGCAGGAGACAGTGCCCTGGAGAGTCAGCACAGAGGATCCAGTTTTTCAAAACCCTGCTGTTTTTATTTTGGGAGCAGTGAGAGTGCCTTTGTCCCTGGCTGCTGTGGCCCACAAAGCGGCTGCTCCAATGACCAGTTCTAACTCTCGAGTTCTACTGCAGACATTAACTACAGGACAACCTACAACTTCATCACTAATCCACTTTCATAAAATTTTCTATTGTCAGTTTTACACCTCCTTTTGTCCCTGCATTGTTGCTATTTATCCATTAAAAAAAAAAAACAACAACAACTAATGCCTAACACCAAAAACTCCACTTTCTAGTTGGTAATTCAGAGCAAAGGCTTAGCTTGTTTTCTGCACCTCCACATGGGTCATCCACTCACCTGCCCATCACCTTTGTTTTTCGGATTCTGATAAATGCCCCCAAACCTAAGAGACCCATTCAGGTCTCAGGGTACCCATCTGAGAGACACGTATGAAGAAACACATCCCGGATTCATTCAAAATTCATACAAAGGTTAATTCCTTCTGTCTGGAATGCTCTTCTTCCCACAGCCCCTTGCGTGATGGCTGTATTTCGTTTCAGAGTTTTACACATGTCACCCATTAGAGAGGCCTCCCTTACTGCCACCCAGTTTAGAGAGGTGCTGCCTCCCCCATATACCCTCACACACACACATGCGTGAGAACATGAAGTGTGCATCTCTCCCCTTTGCCACTACCAACCACACTTCATCTCTTTATCTCTCTGTTTTCTGAAGCACATTTGCCACTCCTGAAATTTCTCCCTTCCCCATTCCCCCCTCCTGCCCTCACCTTCATGCAACACTCTGAGCTGTTCAAATCTCCAGCACACCTGGGAGCTCTCCATTAGCAGCAGCTAGACTATGCTCAGAGGTGTGGCAGTCCCAGGGTGGGAAGGTTCTTCTACTGGCAGCTCTCACCGCGCCCTCACTCTGGGCACAGAGTGTCAAGAGTGTCCTAGTCACTCCATCAACCAACAGCCTGCCCCTGACTCACTGTTCACAGCTGCAGCCTCAGCACTAGATATTGAGTATGTATGAAATACGTACTTATTGAATGGTTTAATTATGATGCAAGATTGTATTAAAAATTACCCTACACAGAGAAAAACGAATTGACAAACAGCCGGAGTTAAATTCTGCCTGTAAGTTTAATCCACTACTTCTCAACCTCACCATGACTGACATTTTGATCCAGATATTTCTTTGTCGTGGGGCTCTCCTGTGCTTGGCAGGGTGTCTGGCACCACTCCTGCCCTCCACTCACTAAACGCCAGTGAATTCCTCCTGATCAGTTTCTGTAATGTTACCAAAAGTCCCTACAAGGGTAAAACCATCCCTGGTTTGCAACTACTGGTTTAATCGATAAGCATTAATTTTTATAAAGATGAAACATTTTCTTTGCTCAGATTCAACAAATGAGAAGTTCATCTATGCAGACTTAACACATAATTCCCGCCCTGCTAGATAACTCATACATATCAAATATGTGAGATCCCACCAAAGTAATATGGTTAAACTGAATATTTTCCTATAAGATTTGCCAACATTATTTATTCAACTACAGTGAAGAGCCCATATAAAACACTATACTTAGTTTAAATAACACATACCTGACAATAGCTAATGACCAATTATGTTAATCATAAAAATCCTAATTAGCTTATTAAAATAACCCCACATAATCCACATTTTCAAATTTTCCCCATGAACGGATCTAATGTGGTTTGTTTCTTAAGAAGAAGCAAGCTGGCAGATGAAGACTCTGCTCTCAAAATCTTTTTACTGAAAATCATTGAATTTTACAATTAACATCAGTAAATTTTTGGTACATAAATTGCACCTTAATACAGCAGTTTCAAAAAGCTACTTCTATTAGAAACCAATACTATACTAATGTTTATATTTTACATCGATTATTAGACTAGCAATTCTAAGCATCACATTAGATACACAGACTGACAAACAACTTCTACTGACAGATAATTTTCTGATACAGTTGCCATTAAGATCACACACCAAATGGTTTTTCTATTCCTTGAAATATTCACATTGGTCTATATCATATTACTATGGTATAGACAGGAGTTTGGCTCTGAGTATTCCTTAGAATTTTAGTCAAGTACAGTGCTTCTAATATCTAGCCAGTCAATTTTGTAAGCTTATGTCCCAATATATGGTTATGTCCCCACACAGAAGTGACATGAAATCCACCTTCCTTGAATAATTTATTCAGACAATATTTCTCACATATCTACCATGTATTAGCCTTTGTTCTTGGCTTTGGTAACAAAAAAACATAATTAGGAGAGTCCTTACGGAGTTCACAATTATTCAAGAAATCAAAATAGAACATTATTAGGAACAATGTTAGATTGTGATATGTTAAAAATATATATTTAAAATAAAGGCAAATATGGTTTCTCTTATATTAGAAACCCAAAATATAAATAAAGAGCAAAATAAAAGACAATACCAAATAGGGAGATAGATCTTTTGCAAAAGGGAAGAGGACCAAGCGATGGGGGGGAATGGAAGGGGATGAAAAAAGAAATTAAAATATATTATGTATCCATATCAACTCTCCATGAGGAACGTATGTAATCATTATATACTGCCAACCATCTAATAAAAACAAGAATGCAAATAATTCAGAATTAATTACATATCACTTTAAAAATTGAGAAGTGTGAACTTTTAAACAAAAGTGGAAACTAAGTATTTTGTATTTGTCAGAGGGAGTATCTAGAAGGACAGTAAGGAGGTCAGAAAGCAATTCAAGGATGGGAAGAGGTCCCCTGATGGGCCACTCCCTTTGCTTGGCTCAATTCTTACCCACCTTTCTAGGTCATTTCCACCCTGCATAGTAGAAGCAATGCCCATGACTGTTGTTCTACATGGCTGGGTTGCCCCACTGACAACAGATTGGAGAATTAACATCACAATTTATGTTACTTATGGCACTTGAGTTGCCAATAATTGCAACAGTTAAGCTTAACTGTCAACGATTGACTTGGGAGCCACCCAGCAGTTAATAAAGCACACTTCTCGGTATGGCTAGCTAGATCATGGAGGTATGAACTTGGGTACTAAATATGGTCTCCAGCCCCTTTTTCTCTGGCACTGTTTCCCTACTCTAACTCTTGACTGCCATGAACTAAGCCAGTTTTGCTCTACCATGCCCTTCCACCATGCTGTTCCTGCCCTAGAGCCTGTCAACCATGGATTGAATCCCCTGAAACCATGAGTTAAATCAAACCTCTTTTCCTTTAAGTTGTGGGTGTTGGGTATTGTGTCCCAGCAATGGGAAAGCTGACTAATAATTAAGTTAAGGCAAAGCAGGTTTCTGTGACTTCACTCAATTTATAAAATCATCATTGAAGGTAGATCCATTAGGGTCCAGATACTTCACTGCACTATGCTGTGAGGGGCAGAGGAAAGAAAGAAAATCCTTGACCTCTAGGACCTTCTAGATAATGACTTAGCTCTTCTAGTTACTAGCTCTAAATAGATATGTCTTTAAAAATATCTATTTTACCGATCTGTGAGAGGAGAAAGCAGGTACCCATTACACTGATAGCTAGAGTGCCTGGCAAAAGCAGGGCCTCATGGAGTATTTCCCACATGAATGAATAAGGAAAGGAATAAATGTGACTTTAAAAAATTGGATACCTATATATCCTAGTATTTGTATACTTCTTTATATTCAGGTATTTTCCTATTTGTTTATTTTATCCCCAAATTGACACAAGAAAAGGAAGGGAGGTAACATTCTCAGCCTAATTTTAGATAGACTCATAGAGACTCAAGACCTCATATTTTTTCTTTTAGCAAGTTACACAGCAAGTGAAACCGATGTGGTTTCACACCAAAATCTGAATATTTAATAATTTCACTGTCCAAGATCTGAATTTCTAATACTAACAGGAAAAAGGGCCGGGGTCTGACACAGACAGTTTCAAGGCTTAGGAGAAACTGGGTCAGCTGAAGGGAAAGTCCTGCCACTTCCTCCTTTGCAGAGAGAAAGCGATTAAGAAAATGCAGCACACTGGTGGCAGCTTACAGGAGAACTGGCAGACCCCTTCTGAGATGGACTGTGAGCCATGTCACAAGCCAAGAAGATGGATGGGGCTGTTTTATGCACTGAGATTGATGCACAAGTGGAATCCTACCAACATTGACCAGCATGGTTTCAAAGGTGTCATTGACCGATGAGCATCTAAATGTTTTTGTTTAAAAAAGAAAACAAGAAAAAGAAGGAAGAAACAAAAACAAAATAGAACAAAAACCTGTACCCCAAACAGAGGCATATATTCAATGAACATGAGGATTCCAGATCAGGCCTGGGAGTAGGGCAGACCTTTCAAAGGTCCTCGAGAATTATTTGTAAAGTTGTCTGCCTTTACTTCCAGATAAGTGTCAACTGAACACAAGGATTTCAGGGAAACCCCAAATTATAGACAGCTGGTTGCATCTCATCTGCTGTTAGAGGAAGGCTGATGAGGAACAAGCCTGCTCACATATTCATCTGCCAAAACGGGGCTTCTTCCCCAATTAAAATGGCCTATTAAACTGCAGAGGTAAATGACATCTATTTCATCTGAGGCAGCTACACAGAGGAATGTTATTGAACCTAATCACGGGGTGACACGATGGCTGAGTCAGAGTCAATGAAACCTGGTGATGTACTGAAGAGGCTGCTCTGCTTTGAGAGATAGAAAGGTCCCCTGGAGGTTCACAGAACTATATCCACAGCAGCCTCCAAGATCAAAACCAAGCAATTTTGTTTTCTTTCATGCCTACCAAACACAGTTGGAAAAAGAAGGTTAATAGTCACCAGCTTTAAAAGGTTCAAACTAAGTACAGTTCCCCAGATGACCTTGGCTCTTCGTGTTTCTCTGTAATTATCTTCTGAACACAGAGACCAGGTGACACATACTTAGGAGCAACAAATAGGAGGATGCTTCTTTACCCACTCGAGGAGAGCCAAACTGTGTCTTGTGACCTGCCTGTGGTCTCTGGCCAGCTATGTAACTTAATAACAGACCAGCAAGCCATTTGGGAAACACACGTTCTTCTCCAGGCTGGATACACAGTGCTCTGGCTGAGTCCATGTTTCACTCATGCTCAGCCAAGCAGACATTTATCAAATATATGGCATTTGGCATTTGGCAACATTTGAACATAATTTTTAAACTTGGATAGAAGTAGGTAGGGTAGATCAGTGACTTTAGGGCATACCCAGAGCATCCTTTCAGATGACTGAATAAGAAATCTATGGAGAGGTTTTAAAGAAGTTTTGGACCAGATAGCTTCAGCCTGACTATGTCTTTGACAGCTGTTGCATGTGGCCCCAGATCCCGGGAGTAACATGCCTCCAGAATTAGCCACCTGGGACAGCCTGGAGGTAAGCAAGTCTGACCCCCTTTAAGCAAAAATGAATCTTGCTGAGCTAAATGATCCTGTCTCTGCCTTTCCCTAAGGAATACAAAACATTAAGTGACAAAATCTGAAGACAACAGCCATGCATCCTCAGAGCTCATATCACCTGGCTGATTAATTATAGGTTTGCCTGGCTCAAGATAAGCTACAGGTCAGATACATAAGGCTGTCTTCCTTGTCATATCCAATAACTAAGAATAACCAGGTGACTATCCCCAGATCTTTCCGTCTCTACTAGTACAATTACGATGCATGGCTAAGTCAGAAATAAAAAGTGTACTTCCCAGCCAAACAATGACCACTTCGAACAGGTCTGCACCATCTGCTCCAATTACATTCCTTTCCACAAATTATCAGTGTGCAAAGGCAGAGACGTTGCTGTTCAAACTCACCCTAAAGTAGAACTTAATGGGGAGGCTGTGGAAAACAAATGACTCCCTTTGGCAAGCCCAGCAAATATCAGGATAGTGCTTGGAGTGTATCACCCATCCATCAACCAGTGGATCCCATAATTATCTATCAGAACGGACGATGTGCCAGACATGCTCTAAGGCCTTGTTGTTGTCAGCAGCTATCCTCAAAGGAAGGTTTGTGGTAGTTTCTAGGTCAAATACCTCTAATAAAAGCCCCTAGCCAGCCACAGATATCTACTGACACTCCTGAGAACCAAGAGAAAGGGGGAAAGCCAGACATAGGACTTATTTGACAATTCAAGACTCTCAATTATAAAATGCCTTGGCTCATCCCCTGGTCCCAAATGCAGCACCTGCAGATATATCTAACTCTTAATTCCCCAGTAGGATCAGGGTGATGAAAATCTTAGTCTCTGGAGAAGGACACATTTCAGTTTGTGTTTGCCTAAAACAAACCCACAATTTCCTTGTAAGCCCATTGTCATCTTAATAACACAGAAGTTAAAGATGTGAAGTTTCCTTTAAATCAGCATGCTATATATTGTCAAGAAATTCTCCACAGCACATCCAACAATGTCTCGCTGGCTCAAAGTTGCACAGAAAGCCTAGGAAAGAGGGAAAGAGTTCTGCTTTTGCATCAACTACCACCAGCCATCATAGCCTTAGTCTGGAGGAAATGGCATCAAACTGAGGAAAAAATTACTTTTGCTTTATTTCTCCTCTTGAAACCAACCTTCTGGAGAATAAATACACTATACGGAAGTGGCTGGAGGGCCAGATGAGTGGATACCAAGCGTGTGTCATATTCATTAATGAAATCCATTGCTCACCTGCCACCACAGGAGATTTTCGCTCATCCAGGAGCTGGATGGAGGTACTCGCTGTCACCACATTGCTTTTGTTGACTGTTCCTGCAAAAAGAAAAACCACCATGACAAAAATGGAGATCACACTGGCCCACAGCCACTAATTCTGCAAATTGTTCTGAAGCTCCATTCCTGGAATCCAGAGGCTTCTGGGCTGCGGACAATCTGCTGCTTACTAAGCCATTTGTGCTGGAATCAGTGCACTGAGTTATGACCACCTGCACTGGGCAACGTCCAGCTCTTCATGTCAAAATCACTGATTGCTACGGAGGGACCACGCGTTTTGGTAATCTGTGGTTACTAATTGCAGTATTTACTTGTGTCAGTGGTCACATTTATACCACCTCTATAAATACAGCCCTGAAAAGCTGTATGAATTAGCATTTTGAAATTATTTTAGAATTAGGTGGGAACTATAGCTCTGATTTGTTAGGTAAATCTCAACTGATCTATAACATTTTCATTCCAAGTTCAGATTTTTTGAGCAAAACCATTTTAAACAGGGAGACAGAATGAAATCTTTACTCCAAATTCTTATTCACCTGACAACAATATGGTACTAGAATTAAGAGATTTTTAAATTACTAATAATAGCTTCAATACCCATGAATTAAAGGTGATGAGTACAAATTCTGAACCCCCACTCTTTTTTTTTTATTTTAAACCAAGAGCATGTATTGGTACATTCTACATACATTGGTCACATTCATTACATTTATTCTGTACCTATACATGGTGCATCTTGGTTCTCCCCCTCTCCCCGCCCCTCCCCTCTCCTCCCTCCCTCCCTATTTATATCAGGTTCATTCATCATTTTCCATATTTTCCCTTTCCCCTCTCTTTCCCCTGTTGTCTTTCTGCTTTTCCCCTTCTTTCTTTCT
>PVJO010033578.1:0-11975 GCA_004026905.1 Hystrix cristata
TTGTGAGTAGTATTATTTTCCTAATTTTCTCAATGAGTTCATCATTAGTGTACAGGAATGCTGTGGATTTTTGTGTGTTGTTTTTTGTATCATGCTACATTTATGAATTTGGGTATTAATTCGAGGAGTACTTGGTAGAATTTTTGGGTCTTAAAAAAAAAGAATTTTTTGGATCTTCAATGCAGAGGGCCATGTCATCTGCAAATGATGATAACTTGCTGTCTTCATTTCCTATGCATATCTCTTCTATTTTTTTTCTCTTGCCCAACTGCTCTGGCTAATGTTTTGAGTACTGTATTGAAGAGGAGTGGTGATCCAATATCTGGTCTCATTCCTGATTTTAGAGGTTTTCCCCTTTAATATGATATTGGCAGTAGGCTTGTCATAAATGATTTTTATCAGATGGAGATAAAGTGTTCTTTTTATATCTATTTTCTTCAGGGTTTTTATTATGAATGGATACTGGATTTTGTCAACAGCTTTTTCCTCATCTATTGAGATGATCTTGTAATTTTTTTGTCTTTGTTTCTGTTTACGTGATGTATTACATTTATTAATTTGCATATGTTGAACATTTCTGCACTCCTGGGATGAAGTCCACTTGGTCACAATGTGTGATCTTTTAAATTATTTTTTGCATTCTGTTTGCCAGTATCTTGTTGAGGATTTTTGCATCTATGTTCATTATAGCAATTGGCCTGTAGTTCTCTCTTTCGGTTGGATTTTTGTCTGGTTTTGGAATCAGGGTAATGCTAGCTTCTAGGAATGACTTTGGGAGTATACGTTCCCTTTCAATTTCCTTAAAGAGTTTGAGGAGTTATTGGCATTACATCTTCCCTGAAGTTCTTGTAGAATTTAGGGGTGAATCCATGAGGTCCTAAGCTTTTCTTAGTTGGTAGGTTTTTTTCATATTACTGCTTCCATTTTGTTGCCTTATTGGCTTATTGAGGGTTTTTACATCATCTTGAGTCAGTTTTGGTAATTCATAAGAACCTATCCATTTCTTCTGAATTCTCCAATTCTTCAGGTTTTTGAAGTAGTTACTAATAACCTTCTGGCTTTCAGAGGTGTCCATTGTGAGTTTATCTTTTTCATTTCTAATTGCATTGATTTGGGCCTTTTCTTTTTTTGGTAAGATTGTCTATTTTGTTTATTCTTTTGAAGAAACAGCTCTCTGATTCACTGATTCTTTATATTTTTTTTTTAGTCTCAATTTCATTAATTTCTGCTCTGACCTTTATACTAGCAATGGATTTGGATTGTTCATGTTTTTCTAGGACCTTGTGTTGTATCGTTAGTTTACTTATTGGGCTTGCTTTGTTTTTCTGTTGCGGGCATTCAGAGCTATAAACTTCCCTTTTAGGACTATTTGCATGTATTCCATAGACTGGTATGTACACTGGCATTATTGTTTGATTCTAGGAACTAATTTCTTCCTTAATGTGATTGGTAAATATTTTACAAAAAGATAACGTAAACAAATTCCTTGCTATTTGTGAATGTTTAATTTTTATTTTATAAAGATCTCAGAATCTCATCAGGGAAGAACAAACATGAATTATGCCTAGAAGTCTGGTGGTTGCCTGAGACGAGGTTGACCTAGTCTGGGCTTGGCCTGGTTCTCCTGTGAGCTGCAGGTTGAGCTTATGCCAGTTTGTCCATGACAAAGTCTGGGAACACGAGAAGGCCCCTGCTTAGTTATCCTCACTAACATGACATGGCTAAGGCCATGGTCATCTGTACCTGCCTGGCAGCATGTGGTGGGGCAGGAAAAGCTGACAACTTTCCTAAGAATCTGGGTGAAGTCATGTGGAATTCTCTCTAAAAATGTTGAACTTTAGACTAAAACATGCCCATTCATATTGGATGGATTAAACTAACTGTTCCATTACCACTTACTGTTAACTACAGAGAACACAGTTTAACCCATCAAAAATAAAACAATGAAAGTTTGCACGTACGATATTATGTAATATTGAAATATTATGTAATATTGTGACCTTTGGCTGGTTCCTTTGCATGACTTTTGTTGAAAATTGTTGATGTACTAAAATATCCACATTTGTTGACTTGTATTACAATTATCTTGACCTACGAAATGAAAGAATTGAATACTCAGTAAACTTAAACATCTTTAGAGACTAGGTAAGTGGCAAAATCTCTGAAGCCATTTGCCACAAGGAACTGGTAGTAGGAAGACTGTGGTCAACTGACTATACATGTCCTTCCTAAGGGCATTCAGATACAGTGTTTATGTTGAGTACTGTCCTGAGCAAACTGTACCATCAGTTTGCAATTAAACAGATGAACAATTATTTTAATCTTTCTTACTCAAAAAGGAGAAAAAAATGACTACCAAAGTTTTTCACTGACTTCCAAAAATACAAGCCATTTATATTCTGTGTATCAGAAAAACTTCACTGTATTGGTTGGTCATAAAGCTTTTCATTTATTTCAGATTGAAGAGGTTCCAGGAGAGTTCACCCAGGATGACTTAGCGGAGGACGATGTCATGTTACTAGACGCTTGGGAACAGGTAGGGGCTACACTTTGTTCATAATGAGAGCATGTGCTGATAGCTTGGAACTGACAGAAGCTGCTTGGAGATATGACACATCTAATAATAAATGGGCTCAGGATTTAGGCTGTATTCAAAAGAAACATTTACAGGGTAGGTTGATTTCTTGCTGCAGAAACAGTTGCACAGCTACCCTCTTTGGCTCTATAGTTGCAGACAAATAATGTTCTATTTTTCATGTATTTGTAAAGTGTACTCACCTGATTTACTCATGCATTCATTTTATTAATATGTACATTAAGAGATACAGTTTTATGAGGGATGCTGAATTATTGCAGACTTGTTTTGAAATTTGATAAGAGGTTATCGGGACCCCTCTCCTGGAGAAGAAAGAGGCACACAGTAGGTTTGAATCTAAACAGTTAAATATGTTACTGTTTTATATATCTTAATTTAGGTGAACTTTAATGGCAATTTTACAGGACACATCTGGTATCTTTTTAAAAACCTCTTTGTAAACTAACAACAGCGTAAGTGAAAAATAAATGTGTGAGGAATCAGATAACATAGAACAAGTGCGAACCCCTTATCTGAATTAGGCCTGACTTAGAATCAACTCACAGACTGTTGATTTTAGATCTTTTTCTAATGGCTAAATCATTTAATTAAATTGCACATTAGCCTTTTGGTCTACAATGGTCATATCTGAATTGGGATCCAGTCCCAGCTTCTCAACATACTACATGTAATATCTTTTAAGTCATACTGTTTATTTATATTATGTAGTCATAGTGTGTTCTCTGTCCTGCAAACAAGCATTGCAAGACTTCTAATACGAATTAGAATATAACAGAAACTTAATGTGACCAGAATCACTCTGCCAATAAGTGATTTTAAAATGACTTAAGTATAAAATAATTCAAGAGAACTTTTCAGTATTAAAGTATTCAACCTGAGCTGGGAATGGTGTAAACCTGTAATCCCAGCACTCTGGGTGGCTGAGGCAGAAGGATCGCAAATTCAAGTCCAACCTTGGCAGTATAACAATTTAGCAAGACATTGTTTCACAATCAAAAAGAAAAATAAGAAAGGACTGGATCTATACCTCAGTGCAAAGGCCCTCGGTTCAATATCCAGTACTGAAAAAAATTCAGTCCACACATTTGACAAAAAGAGGATGTATATGGATTCTGTATATATGCATATATACTCCCACAAATATATATATAGCACAGATTACACACATATATATGAATTTTTAAATTTAATTGAAAACTTTGATATTTAAATACTAAATATTGTGATACTTTAGCAACGTTATACAGGACACAGTACTCCAGGAGAAATGCACTACACTTAAGTTGGAGATTCCTGAAGGGAGCTCAGGGACCTCCACAAGCAAGCTGTGTCTCTAGATGTGGTCCTCTCCGTCCTAGACCTACCTAGGAAAGGTGGATAATGACTGCCTTACACACTCCAGGGGGTGGATGCAATGAAACAGTCAATCTGTTGTTTATATGTTTTCTACTTTGTGAAGTAGAAAATGCCATGTAAACATGAAATGTGAGTTGAAATCTGTAGTCAGATTGGCTGGGTATAAATTTAGGTCTCTCCAGTGGGAATGAATACTTGGCAAGCAAAGAAACGACAGAGGGCCCCACTGCTCACCTCCTCACTTCTGGGATTGCCGTGAAGATGAAATGAGCCGTGTGTGTAAAGCGCTTGGCACAGGGCCTAGCGCTGAGGCAACATTCCTAAACCAATGCACATAGTTATTATTTCCTTTTTCAGATATTTGTTTGGATTGGCAAAGATGCCAACGAAGTTGAGAAGACAGAATCACTGAAGTCTGGTAAGCTAGATCCTGAGGATAGTTCTGGCAGTAACCGGCATGGTTATTACCAAAGTGCCTGTGTGTTCTTTTTCACCGAGTCTCCTCCAGATACGTGTCAAAACCAAGAAATAGCTTAGCTGTCATCTGCAGAACCAAACAGTGATGAACCTTTTAAAACGGCACGATTTCACAATGAGCACAAGAAAAAATGATTTTTAGCCCTAATGTAGAATACAGTTATTTCTGAAAAAATTTAGATTCTCTTAATCCCTATTTTGTTATGAAAGTAGTAAAACCTCAATAATGATGATGATCTAGATATTTTAAAATTTCCTTTAAAGTAACGCTGTTCTTTTTGGTACGTTGTTGTTTTTATTGAAAAGTATAACAATTGTGATCCCATAAGAATAATTTCATAAAACTTGGAATTTTTTCAAGCAGTAATGAGATTGTATAATGGTGCTTCCTATGTCAGGTGAGAGTAATCAGTAAGAAATTGTTTACATTTGGTTACTTGGGGGCAATGAAAATTTAATTCATTAGCTTTATTGGAAAAATTTTCATTCAGTAGTCACTTTAGTTTAACCAAAACTAATTGAATTTATATCTTTGCAACTCTTTTTAGCCAAAATGTACCTTGAGACAGATCCTTCTGGAAGAGATAAGAGGACTCCAATTGTCATCATAAAACAAGGCCATGAGCCACCCACATTCACAGGCTGGTTCCTGGGCTGGGATTCCAGTAGGTGGTAAACTGAGTTTTGTAAAAAAACAAGCATTAGAGGCAAGTGAAGGGCAGTTGTCCTGTTGCTGTGGTGGTGGTGGGGGGTTGCTTTTTGTTTGTTTGGCTTTAGAAAATTAACCTCAGTCAAATGGCTATTTTTAATGCCTAGTATTGGTTTAAAATTCTTTTTTAAAGGGAATTTTGTTATGTTAATATGTTGAAATAACCTAAGGTAAACTTTTGTTAATGGCCAATATTAGTTCTTCTGGAAACAGATTTATACCTCTTTATATGACTTTTAAAAGTAAAATGCTCTCTACTTTCTAAGGAATTTGTCAGGTAGGAAATGTTATAATTTAACAAACATTAACCAAACTTGTTCTTTAATATGCCAGAGGAGAAAGCTATCGTGCCTTTGAAGTTTTTCTCTTTTCTATGTATTGGCTTCAAAAGAATTGCTATTTGCAGTAAGATTTACATTAGGATGGCTTTTAAAATGTGCTATTTGTCTTCTCTAGTCAATGTGACTTTGATACTATTAACTCCTAAGTGTCATTTTTCAAGAGAAACATTTTTTTTCCTTTTTAAGAGCCTTTGAAATTATGGCTCTTTCATGATAAAACAAATTGTGTTTTTTCCAGTGTAGCTATATGTATTTGATATACACGTTTAGTATCACAACAGATATGCACAGAAAACTTTTCTAATGCTCTTTCATCATTAAAATACATGTTTTTGAAAATGTTTTGTGTTGTAACGTTTTATTCAAATTTGATATGCGTTGATTACACTATTAATTCTATAGTTGTTATGACGTAGATCTAGAAGGTCCTGAAAAAACCTCCTGTGTTCAGAGGTGGGCTTTTGGAGGGTGTAGATTGATCCATCGATGAGTTTATAACTAAACATTCTGTTAGGAAGTGGGGGTTATTTGGAAGAAGTGTGTCACTGGTGGTGTGCCTTTGGAAGGCGTGTCTTCCTCCCTCACTCCTCCCTTCTCTCTGCTCCCTGGCTGCCGTGAAGTGAGCAGTTTTCCTTAGCCTTCCTTGGCCTTCCACCATGCCACTTCTGCCTTGGCGCCAATTGGGCATGGACTGAAAACCCAAAACCATGAGCCACATTAAACTTTTCTTCTTTAAATTGTGGGTGTCAGATATTTTGTCCTAGTGATGGGAAAGCTGATTAATGCAATGGTTAAATACTTTTATGCATAAATAGATGTGAATTTAGTATTCCTTAAATTATTCTTCTTATGTAGTTAAAATTGAATAACTTTTCTATGGTTAGATAATTCTGATAGATTTAAATATCACATGGTGCATGTGGAACATGGGCCCCAGACAGTAGGAAGCTGGGATAGAATCTAGAGCTCCAGGAGAAACCAACTTTGGCAGTGGTTAGGGGGCATCTGGCTGAGGAGAAGTTGCACTTCCATGGAAAGGGGACACAGAACAGGGAAGCGACCTGAGGAATTCTTACCTTCTCTCTGGGGAAGTGAGGGGCATATGTATGTCACACTGGTTCTAGCCTTGGGCAATTTGCACCAGTTCCATCACGGCCTAATTGTAAATGGTACTGTGAAGTCATGGGGGTGGTTTGGGTGGTAAGGAAAGAGGAAGAAGCTATACTTCAGGTACTATTCATTCCATAAATGTTTATTAGTCAGTATTAAGTACTACTGTAGGTTCTTTGATCCAGTGTGAACGAACCAGACAAAATCTCCAACTTTTGTGAAGTGTATATGTCAGGGAAGAGGCCCACAGAAACAAAATCAATAGGTAAATATATTATACAATATATTAGAAGATAAGTTCTATGGAGGAGAAAATACAGGGAATGAGGTAAAAGAATACTGTGTAAAAGGTGGGACAGTGTACTAGGTAAAAGGTGTGACAGAGATCAACAGAGGCTAGGGAGTGAACCGCACGGTATTACTAAGGCAGAAGGAGGACGAAGTACATACGGCTCAAGGATGAGGAAGCAGGGGAATTCTGGAGGGCTCTCTCCTACTGTTGCCACAGGACCAGAGACAAATTCGCCTCAAGCAGAACTGCCATGTTAAGTCTGAGCTGTGTAAAGACTGCTTTCCCAAAGCCCAAAGCCCAAAGCCAGGGGCTCAAAGGCAGGAATGTAACGATGGAGGAGACAGCACAGGCATGGTGAAAAGAAAGATCTATGGGCAGCTTAGTAATAAACTGAAAGCTGTTGGTGAGGAGAAGGGATAAATAGGATCTATAAAAGTACCTCTAAAGGGCTAGCAAAAGAGTTGTTTTGATTTTACACCCAAAGCAGATATGGCTCAAAAAGTATTTGTAACATACGTAAAGTTAGCATGAAAGGGAAAATATCTTCTAAGAAGAAAAACATCTAGAGGATTTAAGAAAATTTTAGAGAATGTTCCATTGTTCTATGGTATTGGGTAGTAAAACTAAAATTATATGTAGTTTTTCATAGCAATTATTCTTTGGAACTTGAAATACAGCTTTATACACTCAATTGATAAGCCTAAAAGTTTCTTAATTACTTTGTGTTATTTTTGAGCCAATAGTTTTTAATTTTTAATATGAAACATTATATTTCTTTCTTCTCTTTATTTTCCCTCGGATTTGGGGGAATAGAAAACCAAATGTTTGTCTCCAAACACTAGTGCCTTACAGACTCTTCCTTGCCACAAAAAATACAGAGTACTCACTTCGCGGTAAAATTGGTGACTAGAACACAAAATATACATTTATACTTTAGTAAATTCAGAAAAGTCCAGTGTTAACCAGAAATAAATAATCTGGTGATAAATAGCGGATATCAGGAATCTCAAGGCAACGGGTTATGGCATATCTTTGAGCAAAAGATCTGGGAACAAGGTACCTGTGTAAAGTGAACCATTGTCTTCTGGCCTTACCTATTGTTTGTTTTGCAAGATGATCAGCTAATTCTCCTCAAGAATATTTCTAGATTGGGCAGGTTGTTCAGAGGAATGGAATTCTTGTCCAAAAGAAAGAAAAGAATACATTATTAATAATCATTATTTATTTTTTAGTAATCAGTATTATTATATATGGGACTGATATGTATAATTTTAAAAATGTATTTTGAAAACTTTTTCCTCTTGGTTTATCTCTTTATTTTTCTCCCCTATGACTTCTCCTTTTTTTAGTTTTAAAGATTTATGTTAGATATTTTATATTTGTTATGTATTAAACACTTACCCTAAAATAATTTTCTTTTTTAAATACAAGTCATCTTTAATGTACTGCCTAAATATTAATGATGAAATACTTTGGTGCTGAAAGAAAAAAAGCAAGATTTATATCCATATCTCATTATGTATGCCTACATACATCTCATATGGTTCAAAAGTATAAATGTGAAAATGAAACCATGACAATTATGAAAGAAAAGACAGAATTACATTGGAATCAGGAAATCATCTCCCAGTGACTGATGGAATAAAATCAGCAAGGATCTACAAAACATGAATAACACGCTCCACCAATTTAACCTAGTTGATACTTACTGAGTACTCCACCAATAACTGCAACATACATATTTGGTTTTTAAGAGATCTTTAAGTATTCATCAAGACAAAATATTCTTGGCCAAAAAGAAGCTATCAATAAATTTAAAGCATGAACCCATATAAACTATAGTTTCTAATCACAATGGACCTAATGGAGCAATCAGTAACAGATGTACATGACAAATGCACAAATATTTGGGTAAAAGGAGAAATCACAAGAGAAACAAGAAACGTTTTCATTTCAATGAAAATTAAAGCACAGCCTATAAAAGTGTATAGGATACAGTTAACTTAGTGCTTGAAAGGAAATTTATATCATTAAATGTTTACATTAGATAAATAGTCCTCAAATCAATGATCTAAACTCCCTTAAGAAACTAAAAGGTGAACAAATTAAGCAGAGAGAAGGGACTGATAGAGGTGACCAAATTTTTTAAGTAGAGAAAATTAATGAAATAAAAAGCTAGTTCTTCAAAATCAATACAATGTTAAAATTTTAGCCATACTAATAGAGAAAAAGAGAGGAAACAAATTATTAATATCAGGGATTAAAGAGAGAGTATCATTGCATATCTTGTAGACATTGAAGTAAATGAGAGGCACTAGATTCAATCCCCAGCACCCAAAATAAATAAGAAACAAATATATTTTGTGCTAATAAATTTGACATTGATGAAATGAGAAATTCCTTGGAAGCGAGAAACTACTAAAGCCAACTCAAGAATTAGCAGATAGGTAACCTAAGTAGCGATACATAAACACACCAGGGAAACTGAATTCATAAATATCATTTGACATGGAAAAATCTAAGCCAAACTGGGCTTCACTGGTGGCTTCTATTTAGTGCTGGGCAGGGGTTAAAAAGAATCGAGTGTTTTATGTACATAGACCAACTCCCCACAGTGAATGTAATTATGACTGCAAACATACTAATAAAATATAAAAGAAAGTAGTAAAACCAATATTCCTCAAATGGATGTAAAAATCCTAAAAATTTAATCCAGCAATATATAAGAATTGAATCTAGCAATATATAGAAGTCAAATAGATTTTATCCTAGGAATTCATTTTAACCTTGAAAATTAACGAGTCCATATTAACTAAAGGAGAAAAAAAAATCTGAACTGATACAGAAAAACAGCTGATAAAATTTAACAGCAATTTTAATAACAAACTCATCAAACTAGGAATAGAATGGATGTTTCAAATAAGATATGGATGTTTGTTCTTTCTCTTCTATTCCATAGTCTGCTGGCGAGCCTAGATGGCCCATGAAGGTAGAGTTTCCCAGCCTTGGGATGACTGATAATTGGATAATTCTATCTTTGGGGTGGGGAGAGGACTGTCTTGTGCATTATAAGATCTTTAGTAGTATTTCTGGCTTCTGTTTACTAGATATGAGTGGTACAGCTTCACTCTACCCCAAATTGTGAAGTTTAAAAATGTCTGTACATGTTTCCACTTGGCTCTGAGAAGATGAGAAAGCCCAACTGTCCCCTGTGGTAACCCACTTCAATAAGGCAAGAAAAGCAAAGAAGCTAAAAGGTCCAAAGACTGGAAGGGAAGTAAATAATCTTGGTACAGCTATCTGGGCATTAGTGATCTTTAATGGTCCCAGGTGGTTATTATACGTAGTCAGGTTGGAGAGAAATAACTAGAGTCTTTGCAAGTCAAATGTAGCACTCTCTAGTTCTAAGCCCAGCTTCACTGCCAGGGAGCAGTCTTATATTATTTTCATGTGCAGGAACAGCCAAAAAACTGTAGCTATTTTGGTATGGTTTGGATCTTAAATGTCCCGCAAGGGCTCATGTACTGAAGGCTTGGTTCCGGCTGGTGGGAAGTGGGGAATCTTTAGGAGGTGGGGCTAGTGGAAGTGAGGCCATTGGTGGCGCGTCCTGGAAGGGGATAATTTGGGACTTGGGCCATCCCTCTGTCTCTCTTTACTTGCTGGCTGCCATGAGGTGAGCAGCTCTGCTCCACCAGGCACTCTCCACCATGGTGTTTGGTCTCATCGCTGGTCCAAAACAATGGAGCCCTACACAGGTATGATAAAAATATGGCGAATATTTTAAAAATTAAAAAAAAATTACAGTAAAATACCTATTGCTATTAATCCCCTCAGTATGCTCACCTTCACTTCAAACTCATCCCCTCATCCTTGCCACTTCCTGAAGCAGTTCTGGACGTCTTTTTTTCCTGTCTTTAGTCATGTCATCATGGCTGCCTTGAGTCCTGAATCGATCCAAAATATTTATTTTTCATGGTCATTTTGACTTTGGGGAAGAGCTAGAAGTTGCACAGTGCCGGATCCAGTGAATAGGGTGGATGAGGACACATCATTAAGTTTTCTTTCTTTTTTTGTTTTTTTAAATTTATTTATTTTTATTTTTTTATTTTAAACCAAGAACATGTATTGGTACATTCTACATACAGTGGTCACATTCATTACATTTATTCTGTACCTATACATGATGCATCTTGGGTCTCCCCCTCTCCCCCGCCCCTCCCCTCTGCTCCCTCCCTCCCTATTTACAGCAGGTTCATTCATCCTTTTCCATATTTTCCCTTTCCCCTCTCTTTCCCCTGTTGCCTTTCTGCTTTTCCCCTTCTTTCTTTCTAGTACTCCTCTCCTCTGCACACCATCCTCTTTTTATATAATATCTATTATACCTCTTTGTCCTTATTTACAGTTATGGTTTCTCATATCAGAGAAACAATTCGATGTGTGCTCATGAGTGTCTGATTTATTTCACTTAAGAGTATGTTCTCAAGAAACATCCATTTGTATATGAGTGACTCTAGTTTATCCTTTTTTATGGCAGTGTAGTACTCCATTGTGTAGAAAAAACACATTTTCTTTAGCCATTCGTTGGTTGTTGGGTATTTAGGTTGTTTCCAAGACTTAGCTATTACAAATTGTGTTGCTATGAACATGGTGGTGCATACGTCCTTGTGGTATGACGATTTTAATTCTTCTGGGAAGATCCCCATTAGGGGAATAGCTGGGTCAAATGGAACCTCCAGTTGTAGTTTTTTGAGGACTCTCCATATTGATTTCCACAGTGGCTGGACCAGTCTACATTCCCACCAACAGTGGAGGAGTGTTCCTTTTTCCCCACAGCCCCGCCAGCATTTGTTATTGGTTGATTTTTCCATATACGCGGTTCTTTCTGGAGTGAGGTGGAATCTTAACGTTGTTTTGATTTGCATCTCTCGAATGACTAATGATGTTGAACATTTCTTCATATATTTATTTGCCATTTTTATTTCTTCATCTGAGAAATGTTTATTCATTTCAGTTGCCCATTTTTGGATTGGGTGTTTAAATTTGGGAGGTTTAATTTTTTTGAGTTCTTTGTATATTCTAGATGTTAGTCCTTTG
>PVJO010033579.1:0-11920 GCA_004026905.1 Hystrix cristata
TCTGGAGATCAAAAACCCCAAGTGGATGCATCCTTAACAACGATTAAGACTTAATTTATTTTAGAAGGCAGCAGTTAGAAATCTTCCATCAAGGACTGTCCCATTAAGGACCTCTCCCTTGGCAAGAGGGAAAGCCGTTCCAGATGCCTCTGCAGATATTTCCTGAGATAAATGTTTTGCTATTAAGCAGCCGGTGATCACTCATAGGAGGCTGAGGAAAATGGTATTAGATGACATCTTAATGACTTTTATTCCAGCACTGTGATTATATAGTCATTTGGAGAGGATTTTTAAAACTCAAAAGAATTTGCAGATACAGAAATGACTACAGACTTTCTGTGCATGCAGGAGTCATGGCAGGTCATTAAAATAGAACCTATTCAGTGATGTTTTCTAAAGTCTTCATTTACACTTATAAGCTCAAAATCTGAAAAAAAATGAACTACATACAAAAATCTGAATATAATATTTATCTTTCTAAAGTACTTGGTTTATAACAGATGATTCTCATGCCCTTCTTGACTCATGGGTTTTAGGCAAGTATCTTGCTTTTCTGGGCCAAGATTTATAATCTTAGAAAACACGTATTGCTTTTGTTAAGTACAAATGCAGTCTTGCATATTACTTTCATTCTCATCTGTGCTGCATTATAAAATCAATTTGATGATAATCACGGTAACATAAAATGCTTTTATATTTTTAAAGATCTATTTTTATATTTCTTCGTTTTATTTTTAAAAACTCTACCTGGCTTATGTCTCCAGTGCGCACAATTATTGCCCCTGACCTCCACTCCCGGGGTGGGGGATGGGAGGGGCTGGTCTTTATAGCCCCTCCCCTGGAGTGGGCGGGGCCTGTGGTTCTCTTCCAGCCAATCGGAGATGGTGAAAGCACAGTAACAATTACACGGTGAGGAAATGTTGCGGATGTAATGAACGCTCCAAATCCGTTGATTGTGGGTTCATCAAGAGGAAGATTGCTCTGGCTGGCCTTGGCAAGCCCAACTTTAAGCACTTCTCCTGCTTGGCTTGAAGAGTCAACTTCCTTGTTAGGAGTGGGGTGACTTACCTGGCTGAGCTGACCGCTAGGAGCTGAGAGTGGCCCCGGTGACAGCCAGCAAGAAACCTCAGTCCTACTCCAGAGGAGCTAAAGTCCACCAGCGACCACGACCACGGGAGACAGTGCCCGGCAGCCCAGAGCACACCTGGCGATAGCCACCTGCAGCCGGGTGGGACCGCGAGCGGAGGGTTTCGCTGCTCCTGACCCAGGGGAGCGGAAGTACAAAATGTGCATCATTTCAAGCTACTAAATCTGTGCTAAATGATGAATATGATGTTACTACAGTCTGCAAAGATGTGCTTGATTTTTTTTGCTGATGGCTATTGGAAAAAAGGAAGAAAAGAAAAAATTAAAATTACCTAAGTGCCCTTACCTGATGATCCATATTCACGACCACCTATTAATACTTACTAAATTTTAGTCTTTATAGTGGTGGATATTGATATAGTTCAAATAGCTGAAGAGGGAGCATTAAACTAACACTCTTGCAATATTGCAACCTAGTTTGATGGTGTGTGCTTTAGCCTCCGGCCACCTGAAGGCTCAAGGATTGCTTGTTCTGGGCCCAGCCACGTCTGGCTGCAGAGCAGGAACACTATATGTTCCTGAGGCCATCTAAAATGCAGATTACATTCAAGGACTTACAACGCTGCGTGCACAGAGTACCAGATTCCATTCTGCCCTCTATTACCTCATTCAGAATGCTTTGCGTGAAGTAGCGCCCATGCGATGCCCTGTTCCCTCGCGCTGAACAGGAGAGGGGACGGGATGGCCCGAGAGACTTCCGATAGTCAGGACTTGAGGGTGCCTCCAGGCCTCGGTCAGTCCATCACTTCTGTCCCTCCTCCTGTCTCAGCGGTGGTCTCACTAGCAGATAGATTGAGCAGAGTTACATTTTAGAAGGCTACTTTGTAGAAGGATGAAGTGTACGCTATTGAACATAGATTTCCCTGTCAATCCTTGCGCATTTACTGAAGAAATCAAATTGAAACCAAAATCAAATTCATTCCTCCTAAAATATTTTAGGATGCTTAGTATTTTACAGATATGACCTTTGCCCCACAGAACAGTGGTTTTGTTTTTTAAAACTCTTACAGCAGTCATATGAAAAAGAGAATGTGTTTGTAGTGACAGTTACAGTAATCTATTTTAAGACACCTTTGTTCATCAGCTGACTTTGTTCATCACCGACTGGCCACTGTCCAGTGGGCTCTGCGGGGACTGTGCGGGCGGAGGAGATAGACCAGTGCCGGGGACAAGGCTGGCCCCTTCCCTTCTCCTTCGTTGCCACCCGCATGGCCCAGCTCGCCTCTGCTTAGCTGTTCATTGCTATGCCGCAGGAACCCTCAGCTCCCTCCTCTCTTGCCCATTTCTTTTTCAAAGTAATAGAAACTGTGATTTTTTTTTTAAATGACACTGGTTTTTACCAGTACTTTGGCATTTATTTCAAATTATTTATGTCTTTCTAAAAGGCATTATATTCTGTTTTCCAGTCTGAAAATCAAATTGAAATTTGTGATTTATATGTTACTTATAATAGAGTGATTGAAGCAGAGCTCACCAGACAATAGACACGTGCACAAACTTAATGGCATTTTCTAAGAAGACATTATTAAGACTGAGTTTGGAGGAAGAAGATAAACCTAGAGAAATTCCGAGTACAGATGAATTTCATTATCACTCTTATCAGTGATACAAATCCTATTATTACTGGTGTCTAAAGATACAAATAGCACTGTAGTTTCAATTTTAATCCTAGAGCTATGCCTTCAATTTTTCCTTTTATTATAATTTTTCTATGATTTAACTGTAACTCAGGCAATAGCACACAGCCTCACCAGTGATAGGCACTTGCTGTGAGGAGCGCTGTTTGTCAGTTTGAACTACAGCCGGGATCCACACTCCTGTCATTTGGAGCGCTGTTAGAACAAAAACTGACGTGCTTCAGACACTAATTTATTCACTTTCTTCCCTTTCTTACCAACAATATAAAACTCTTAATGTCTCTGTTCACATAATCGGCCTTTATCCACAAATGCCAGTGAAGATAACATCTTGAAATTATACACCAAACTCATTTCACTGACTTTAGGTGTTGTTTTTTAGAAGCAAAACAAACCTACTTTATAGATACTGTAAAATAGTGGAAAGGATGCTAGTTTAGAAGTCAGACTGGATAAGAATCTTGGTTTTAATTAGGATTATATTCAATCCATGATTCTTTACCATTACACACCAACACGCGTAAACAAGAATGAAGAACTATTTGTGATTATAGTCAGCCCTCTTTATCTGCAGGTTCTGAATCAACTGTGGATAGAAAAATTAATTTAAAAAATGGTTGTATCCGTACTGAACCCGTAAAGCCATTTTCTCTTGTCTTTATTTCTTAAACAAAACAGTGTGCTAGCTGCATAGCACAGACATCATGTGTCACCTAGAGATGATGTAACGCATTGGGAGATGGTATAGGCTCTCTGCAAGTGCTTTAGGGTAAAGGCTTGTGCAGTAAGTAGGTGGATTTGGGTATGGATTGTGGTCCTGGAACCAGTCCACCAAGAATATCAAGTGACAACTCTGTATGTTTGTGAAATGCTCAATTTAAACTTGGCACAAAATTATAAAGTCTCTTGACAAAAATTATTCTTTCTTCCTTTTCCAATATGAAACACAGAAGTACCTGCCATCCCGTTAACTTCTCAGTGCAGAAAAAAGGTTTGCCGTCACCCTTAGATGAAAACCATTCCATTTGTAAGAAGTGGATCTTGGTACAAATGATTTAGTGGGTGTCAATAGAGTGAGCTGGGAGTGAAAAAAAATCCTTGAAACAAAGACCTGCTTTGGCAGTAGTTACCACTACCATCCAGCTGTGAGAGCTGAACTATATACAATTCTCAAATGTGGGAGTCAAACCAATTTCAGGTATTCTAGTTCACAAAATAGAATTTCAAAGATTATCATACTCAAGAAAATGACACATAGAAGAGGATAATGATCTGCCTTAGCAACCAAGACCATTAGGATCTTGAGCATTTTCTCCTGTGCAGTCTCTCCATGATGGAGTTTGCCATTGACACTCATTAAATAATATAAAATTCTCTGAAGTCCTACCTTCTAGCCTTGCTGGGTACAGGTTCCACCTCCTCTGAGAAGCATTCTCCAAATCCTCCAACACACTAACCAACCTTATTCTAAGTCATCTTTTCTACAGGCATATCTATTTCTGTCAGAGAATATTGTACTTCCTTTGAATCCCCAGGTATATCATAGCATCTTGAACATAACTAGTTACTCAATGAATATTTTATAATTCTAACACATTAATATAAATGAATGATGGCTTTCTTTGGTGTATGTGTAGGTATGAAATTAGTGTATGTGTATATATGAAATTAGTGTATGTATATGTATGAAATTAGCAATGACCAAGAAAAAGAATGACACAAATTTAATATTAGATTGACACCAAAAGATATTGTAGGATTTTCAGGTAAATTGATGAATTCAGAGTTACTATCAAAAATTCATAAATCAATCACCAATAAGTATATGAAAAAATGTTCAACATCTCTAGTCATTAGAGAAATGCAAATCAAAACTACACTGAGATTCCATCTCAGCCCCACTAGACTGATTGTCATCAAGAACATAATAAAAATATGCTAGAGAGAATGGGGGGCCCTTTCTATACTGCTAGTGGGAATATGAATTAGTACAGCCACCATGAAAATCAGTATGAAGGCTCCTCAGAACACTAAAAATAGAGCTACCATTTGATCCAGTTATACCACTCCTTGGTATCGACCAAAAGAATTAAAGCATACTATAGGGAGACTGGCACAGCCATGTTTATTGCGGCACAATTCACAATAACCGAGATATGGAATCAGCCACAGTCCCCATCAATAGATGAATAGATGAAGAAAATGTGATTTATATACACAATGAAGTATCAATCAGCCATAGAGAAGAATGAAATCTTGTCATTTGCAAGAAAATGAATGGTAATTGAGATCATTACATTAAGTAAAATAAAACAAATTCAGAAAGACAACATCACATGTTTTCTTTAGTATGTATAATCTGAACAAGAGAAAAATAAAAATGGCATGAAAATAGAAGGGAAACTATTGTTAGACAAGATGAGTGGAACAATGAAAAGGAAAGATGGGATGGGAGGAGGGGTAAAGGAGGGGATGGATATGATCAAAATATGATATATTTGTATATGAAAATAAAAGTAAATATGTGACAATAGTCTAGTGTTTTGTTAATAGTGTATGGCACCTTAGCATCTTTTACAAATGGGGAGGGGACCAAGAGATGTAGGAAGGAGAAAGGATGGGGAGGGAAGGGGGTAGACAAATAATTCCTTGTCTCACCACATTAACTACATTTACTACATTAACAACCATTTTAAATTTACAGTTCAACAACATTAAGCACATTCATACAATTATACAACCATCATCACCTTCCATCTCCAGAGCACTCTTATCTGTAAAACTGATGCTCTACAATTCCTTATTCTCCCTCCCTCAGCCTATGGCAACCACTACTCTACTGCCTGCCTGCACGCATTGTTCTACTGTACGCACCTCATATGAGTGGAAATAGGCAATACTGGTCTTTTGGGGGCTGACTTGTTTCACTTAGCATAATGTCCGCAAGGCTCATCCATGTTGTAGCATGTGTCAGAATTTCTTTCCTTTGTTCAGTCTGAATAACAGCCCGTTGTGTGTACCAGTCACATCGCACTGACCAGTTCATCTATGGGTGGACTTCCACGCTTCCATGCTTTCTACGCTCAGATGGCAAGACGTGGAGTTGCAGAGTGAACACAGGAAAGGTCCTGGGGGACTGAACCTGAAGAAACTGAGAGTTAAAGCCTGGATAGAGAAGGACAAATCTGTAAGGGACTCAGGATATGGATCTAGGGGTGGGAGGAAACCTAGGAGAGCACAGTAGCCCGAAAACCAGAGAAAGATCATTTTTTTCCAGAGAAAGATGCCCAATGTTAAATGCTACTGAGAATGCAAGAGGAGTGAATCTGATAATATTGATAGCACAGTGGTTGTGGGTGGCTTGTAGAAATTTGCCTTCTGCTTCCTTACCCTTCATTACTGCAGACTCCTTGAGAGCAGCCCCTTTGAATAGAGCTCTCCATCCTCCTGGAGTGTTTCTGATTGCAAAAGTTCCCAGTAAATACGCATTACATAGTGAACTCATGCACTTTAGGCCTTAAAAACGTAGTGGTATTCCAGGGCACCATGACCATTAATCCCAACATGTCAACTTCATTGGATCCGGAAACGCCTACCAGATGAGTAAAGTACACCCGGCAGGGTCTCTGGGTAGTCACAGGGTATGAACTCGGTTTCTGTATGTGGCCCCTCACAGGTTTCTCTCTGGCACTGTTCCCCTGCTCTGTTTCCCTACCTCCATAAACTAAGCAACTTTGCTCCTTCACACCCTTCTACCATGAGGTTTTTGCCTCAGAGCCAGGCAACTATGGACTGAATCCCCTGAAACCATGAGCTAAATTAAACCTTTCTTCTTTAAATTGTGGGTGTCAGATATTGTGTCTCAGTGATAGAAAAGCTAACTAATACAGGAATGATGAAATGGTTCTGTATCCTAATTGTGGTTTGGGTCATGTGAATCTAGGTATGTGTTTACACCTCACAATAACCCATTTTATTGCATCTTTAATTAATTTTTTTAAAATACTAATGGGAGGATTTCTTTTATATGATTGTGAACTCTTGAATGTTTGTTGTAAAATGATTCTTTAACTCTTGTATGTATCTTCCAAATAGTTCTTTGTATTTACACAAGAGTTTTTAAAGGGGTAATATTGAATAAAAACAACTAAAATTTTAAATAAGAGATTTAGGAGAAATGCCAAAAAAGTATAAGAAAATGTATGGAAATACATGCGTAATTTAGGTCAATACTAAGAGAAATGAAAGAGGACAATAAAATATTGTCTCATTTTTTTAAAGACAGGAATGGGTTACCTTCATGTGACAAAAGATGGACTTCGCCTGGAAGGAGAATCAGAATTTTTATTCCCGTTGTATGCCAAAGAAATACACTCCAGAGTGGTAAGAAAGTGATTAAAGATTTAAATAATTTGTGCTTCATGAACAACAATGTTTAAGCAAAGAGATTTCATATCTTTAGAGAGATTTTTAGAGAGTATATATATCCACACATGGACGTCATGGTTTTAATAAGAAACTTGGCTGTTACATTGTGGATATCATCTTTGATATTATGTTCTGTAAAGATTTTTATTTTCCTGTGTTTCAGATTTGTATTTGGTAGCTTCATTAATATAAACCTTAATTAACTGAAGATTTAAAAAGTAAACTTTTCCCCAAAACAATTTAAACTTTCTTTCATCAGTGCAAGTGTCTTAAAGAGACTTATTTCAGGCCATTCAAAATTATCTAAGAAGCTTTGGAAAAAATAGTTTCATAGTGATATGTTTCATCCTAGTTGTGCTAATTACAGATTATGATCCTACAGCATTCTCTATAAGTAGCTCTAATATCACCACTAAATAATGGTGAGATTGTAAAAATAACTCAACATTTTCTTCATTTACCTCCATGGAATTTATTTAAAAAAAGAATATCCCAGGATAAAATACAAATAAAGTTAGTTTTAATGTGTTCTATTTTTCTTATGCTGTGCTATGAGCATTGCACTAGATTATCAAAAAATGACATTTCTCCTTCCCCAAATGTTAATGCCTTATCCAATTACAACTTACCAGTTACTTGGAGAGTACACTCTTCACTTTCCTTCTGTATTTCTGAGTGTGAATGTGTACGTTAGTGTCTCTGACCATCAGAAGCTATACAGCTACCACAGAGGAATTATAAATGAAACAAAGACTTACTGCTGAGAAACACCAGGTCCTGTTAAATAGATAAAACACACTCCTAAACTAGACCTTGGAACACTCACCAAGCTCTGCCACCAGTTGCAAAATGACACAATGTAAACTTTACACATAAAAAAACTGACCACCAAGCGGAGATCCCAGAGAGCACAAAGTCTGTAGGTACTTTTCTGCATGACTGTATGATATTGCTTCTAGGAATATCTTGCCTGTAGGAACAGAACAATGACTTGTCTTATCACAGGCTAACTCACATCTGAGCATGTTGTGCAAGCTGTTTCTTGTAATAGTCTTACACTGATCATGAAGGCATTTTAGGGTGTTAAATAGCCCTGACATACAGGTACACGGAAAATTAACACAAGTTTCCGTAAAAGGGGAAGTCAGACATAAGTAAAGCATTCATCTATTAGAATTTAGCCTTTTTCTCCCAGGGATGTATTGGCTAATCTCTCATTATATTTTGGAAGAAATCAGAGTGGTAAATTGTCCCTAAGCTTGAGATCAGGGGATTAGATCATAGCAAATATAATATTCTGGAATTAATAATAACTTCCGGTTATTTTTTATCAGACTCTTTCATCTCAGGCATGCTTTAAAAAGAAAATGAGGAGCAAAATTACAAAAAACCTTTCAGATAACCAAGTATTAAAGTCTCACAATGTAGCGTTAATGGGTATGTCAATCAACCCTCAATGAAATTTACAGAAATAATCTGACTAGTGTGTGATAACGGAGCTCTACAAAATTTTGTAACTAATACGGCTTTTCCAACAATAGAAGTTACAGAGCAAATTCATGCCTTGTTAACTTCTATGTACACTGATACATTACTCATAAGCTTTCTTTTCGAAGGCGAGTATAGGAAGCAATTTTTCATCAAATTGCAGAAAATAAATTACCATATAAATCCGCTGCATTATTCACTTATCTATACTGCTGGGCTAACAGAATTTCTTTATTATAAATATAATTGAGCCTGGTGCTCTGATCTCTAACGTCTGATTACTCACTAACCCCTCAAAGGCACTGCGTGAGGGCCTGTATTGAATTCATGGTTTCAATCCATCCATCCAAAAGCATAGCAGTTATTTCTGATAAAACAAAAGGGCTTTACAGGTGGAATATTTCTGATCCTAAATGCTTGCAACCAAAAATGTTTGAGGTTTTGCATTTTTTCAGATTTTTGAATATTTGCATATACAAAATGTGCTATTTTGGAAATGGGACTGAAACATAAACATAAAATTTCGTTCAAGTTTCAAATATACTTTATTCCTATCATCTGAAGGTGAACACAGTATTTGTAATGCATATGCAATTGGCTGGGAACTATCACATGGCATCAGGTGTGAAATTTTTTACGTGTGGCATCAAGTCAGTGCTCAAAATCTTCAGGTTTTGGAGCTTTTGGGGATTTAGATTTTCAGATTAAGGATGCTGAAGCTGTATTTAAAAAATGTAGAACTATGATCAAAAATGAAGTGACACAGAAATACATGGTCATAACACTTTACTTGAAATGATCACCTTTGAGGTTCACAGCCCTAAAAAAGAGGGTAATTTGTAGCTGAAGCCATAGAGATCAAGAACCAGGATGTCACCCGTGTGGATGGGACTCCAGCCAGGCACATGCATAGTCAGTGATGAAGGCGGGAAACAGCTTAGCTACTGCCTGCCCGAGTTTGAGCCCAGCTGCATATGCGGGGAAAGAGTCCCCAAGATGCACATCTATGAGGACAGAAGCCACCATTCTAAGCATGAGGGTCCCTGGAGTCTGATGGAAATAACAGTAAAGGCTTTGATGGGCTGAAAAGAGCAGAAATACAAACACAGCTAAAAATAAAGAAGGGAAGACCAACACGTCAGATCACACAAGAGAAGCTTCACCCAAAAGAAACGGCAATAAACCTTACAAACAAGATTAACATCCAACTAAATAAAAATGGTCTTTTATGTCAGTGAGCTCTAAATCCACAGTTTCAAGCAACTACAGATCAAAAATATGTTTTTTAAAAATCCGTACTGAATATGTACAGACTCTTCTCCTTGTTTTTATCCCTAAGTCACACAGTACAACTATTTACATGGTATTTCCATTGCGTAGGTATCATAGGTAATCCAGAGATGATTTCAAGCATACAGGAGGGTGCACGTAGGTGTTACCCAGTACTGCACCATGTGATGTGACAGACTCGTGCATCCACGGATGGTGATATCTTCAGGGGGTCCTGGAATCAATTCCCCTGCACCAAGGGATGCCCGTGTGTTATTTTATTGTCAGCACAGTGCGCAGCAGTCTCTGGCTTCTTGGTACATCAGTGAAGGGTGCTTTGCATTGTGAACAAGCCAGCATCAGCATAAACTAGCAGGAGCTCTAATTCTTACATAAAAAGCAGTGGTGGGGGCCACTGCAGCCTTGCTTCAGACTCAGTAATGTCGGGAGCAGTGTCTTTGCCATCCTCCCACTTCTCATGGTCACTAGCAGACTGCTAGAAATGTCGCTGTTGGTGCACACGTGCAAGACACCCAGCCCCACACCAGCAGGTCTCGGCCTGCACCTCTCCGAACAGAGGCTTGGGCACCCCCAGTAGCAGGTCTTGCTAGGAAAGCAAGCACATGACTGTCCCAAGAGAAAGAGTTTTGAGTGCCTGTTGGCTCGGACAACCGGAAGTAAAGCCCACAAGAGCCGACTTTGTCCAGGCATGCGGATGGATCTCCCAGCTCTCACTCCAGCCCTGCGCACCCACCCCAGGAGAATGGCAGGAAAAGGGGTGGGAGCTGCCTTCTAAAGATTGGGTTCCATCATGGGACTGTCACTTGTTAGCTGTGACTTTGGGAGAGCAGAAATTTGTTCTCTCTGACCTCAATGTCCTCATCTCTGTATTAGGTGTAGTGGGATCTACTTCATAATGTAGAGGATAAAATGAGAGGATCGATGCTAAAATCACCAGGAAAATGTTAGCTGTTATTATCATGCTATTTATTTTCTAACAATGCAGAAACAAGTATTAAGGCCACATCACCGGATAAAATATAAGATGCTGATAGACCTACTGGTTTCACAAAGCAAGTTAGAAAATTTCTTACATTCTAGATAAATTTTTCACAGGGCTCTTAAAACCTCTTTCCTCCTGAAAAATCACAGAATTCCCTCCACTTTGGAAGATTTTCAATTCCAGTGAGTGAACCATAAATCCATGTGCATCCAACAGCCAAATTACTACCTTCCCTTTGAAGACAGTTATTTATATAAATTTTCCATTCAGAAGGTTTATCATGGCATCCCGGAATGAATTTACATGCTTGGAAAGCCATTGTCTTTGACAAAAATTTCAAAAACTGTAGGCACCCCCCTGATTTTAAAAGCTCTTTTTTATAATTAAAAAATTTAACTGATGTGTAAAAACATAAACATTATATGTCAGCAGGGTACCAGGTGTTTCGATACATGTGTACGTGTGGAGATTCCTCAGAAAACTACAACTAGAGGTTCCGTTTGACCCGGCTATTCCTCTGCTGGGTATCTTCCCAGAAGAATTAAAATCATCATATCACAGTGATATATGCACAACCATGTTCATAGCAGCACAATTTGTAATAGCTAAGTCTTGGAAACAACCTAAATGCCCAACTACTGATGAATGGCTAAAAAAGATGTGGTTTTTCTACACAATGGAGTACTACACCGCCATTAAAAAGGATAAACTAGAGTCATTTGTATGTAAATGGATATTCCTTGAGAACACACTATTAAGTGAAATAAATCAGACACTTATTAGTACACATCGAATTGTTTCTCTGATATGAGAAACCATAAGTGTAAATAAGGACAAAGGGGTAGAATAGATATTTTGTTTAAAAAAAAAAAGAAAGAGAGATAGTATTCAAAAGAGAGAACTAGATAGGGAAAAGGGGGATAAAGAAGAAGGTTAAAAGAAAAGTAAG
>PVJO010033580.1:0-11916 GCA_004026905.1 Hystrix cristata
TGGTACATTGTATACATAATGTTCATAATCAACATGGTTATTTTGTACCTGTACATGATACATCTTGGTTTTCCCCCCTCTTCCCCCCTTCCCCTCCCCTCCCTTCCATTCACCCACCCCTCCCTATTTGCAACAAGTGTAGCTACACTTTACCATTTTTTCCCCTTTCATCTTACTTTTCTTTTAACCTTCTTCTTTACCTGAGGTCTATCTTGATTGCTTTTGTAATTTTATTAAATAACCAACATGTATGATTGGGCTGGTTGGCCAAACAGCTCTTACATAAAGCCAGTGAAATACTGGCTTACAAAAGTCCATTATTTGCCAACCCACTATTCACTACCAACACAACTCACTCCCAGCCATACTTTGCCTCTAACTATTTGGAAGAAAGGTATTTAAGTATTTGGAAAAATAGATGATGATTTCTTTATATTTTAATGAGAAATAGATCATTTAGGCAATTCTTCTCCAGTATCCCATAATTCATGTCATTGAAATAACTGTACACTTGTCAGATACTGAGGTGGACCATCTAACTCTTACGTCACGTTCAAGGCAAGGCCTCACTGTAAGACTCTGTCATCCACAATCAAGCCTCATCAATCTATGTTGTTTCTCTCCTGCAATTCTTTATTCTAAAATAGAACAATTAAATATATTCCCTGGTTTCTCGGTGTTCACTCAGTCTTTTCCCTTAACAGTTGTACTGTTGCAAAGTATTCCAAGGAGAAATTCAAGATCACTCCCAAACGCACAGTTTTAGGAGATAAACACAGAGGGATTTGTCTGCAGTTGAATTTGAGGGGTTAGAGAACTGCTATTGTGACCAGAGGATGATTAGGTCAAGCCCCAAGATTTGTAGGTCCTTGTTAAAAGTCAAAAATGAGGAAGACAGCACTGTCACCCCCACCAGAGGACCAAGAGTTACAAGCCTTTGTTAAAACAATGAGCCCTAGCAGATAAACACAGGTAGGCACAACAGCACAGTGGTCAAAGATTGCAAAGCAGCCCTGACTCAAGATAGCCACAGTCCCTTCCTATGAATCCCATATACACCCCCTCAGTCTGTTTATCTTAGAGTTACCATGAAACTCTAGTGAAGAGTATTAGAATCCTTTCCATGACTATGATTGCAAATGCTTCCCATACAATCCAAATTATTGAGTAAGTGTAATTATTTTATTATTGGTTCAAGATCAAAGGTACATCCTTTGAGGATCTCTAGGGGCTCAGCTGGAAAATCTGAACATCCAGAAGACTTAATTTACAATATTGATCCTGAGGAAGTATGTCAAAGATGTCAGAAAGTTTAAAACATTTGATCAAAAGAGGAGCACACATCATTGTAGAAATAATAGTTACACATTTAACTAGAGTGATTTAACCAAAATTATAAATCGGATTTAACCAGTTATACAGTGATTAAAACCAAAAGTATTAAAAAAAAAACTTCCCACTTTTAAGGCTCAGTTTCCTCACATAATCAAAATAGCAGGAAAAAGCCCAGAAATTATCTTCACAAAACACAAAATCTGTGTTTCCTTGTCCAGTTACCAAAAGGTAAAAAAAAAGAAAAACTTCCTGCCTTTTCTTGTTTCTGGTTATGTGAGGTCTGTTTAGACAACCTGGAGGGCTTATCTCCAGGTTGTAGCTCAGTGGTGGAACACTTAACTAGTATATATGAGGCCCTAGATTTGATCCCCAGTACTGCAGAAAAATAAAACAACAACAAAAGCAAAATCTTGGAAACTAAACTTGTGAAAACATACTCTTCTTTACTCTAATAAAAGTTTACTTAACAAAAACTTAATGTAAAAATGTGCATTACCCAATTTCTATGTCATAGAAGGGAGAGAAGATATGGATTTTTCTGCTGAACAGTCATTATTTACACTTTTGCCAAGACTTCTCACATGATGATACTGTTTCCTTGTGTTACCAAAATTACAGTTTTTTTTCTTCAACCAAGAACGTGTATTGGTACATGGTACATCTAATGATCACATTCATCACATTACAGTATTGTTCTGTTGCCTACTAGATGACATCTCCACACATTTATCTATCACAAGATTCATAAAGGGATATTCTTCAGATATGTCTGTCACCATTTAATTTCAATGGTAACTTCTTGCCCTTACATTTTTTTTCAGTTCATGAGCATAAGTTTTACTCATAGTAGCTGAAAGCATACTTGAATGTAATTAGACACTGAAAGAGTATGTGTCCACATTATGAATGCATATCCTTTTATAGAAGAATGTAAACAAGAAAACAAGAACCTTGAGCAGGGGAATGTAGGACTCTTAGAAATGGTGCGAGCAGGTGAAATTGTCTAGGTCACAGAACAATTAAAATACAGCAGAATAAGACAAAAGAAAAGAATCAAATTATCTTAGATTTTTAAGACATTTTAGTGTCAGCCACAATAGCAGAGCCAGAATCAGAGAAGAAGAAAAAAAAGCTTATAGAAGGTAACTAAAAAGTTAATTAATAGAAACAATAATACAGGGAAAACTATGGTTTAGAAGGTAGCTTTTTAAAAAGACCAGAATTAACAGTCAAAACTTGCAAATTTTTACTAAGGCAAATCAGTATTTCAAGAAAACTTTGTTACTTTAAGCATAGATACTTAGATTATGGTTTTATATCAGTGTATTCATGCTTAATGTCTAGAAAAACCTGTACATAAGTTCCTCTAATTACTGTATGACCATCTCAATGACACACAAATTTTCTTTCATAGGATTGGTCCTTCAGGGGTTAGGGATTTAGCTCAAGTGGTAGAGCACTTGCCTAACAAGCACAAGGCCCTGAGTTCAATCTCTAGCACCACCCCCCAGAAAAAAACTATTGGTCCTTCACAAATCTACAACTAGCTCAGAGCCTTCACAACCGTCTTATACCTTTAGTTTTGCCCACACTTCTTCCTGCCTATTCTGTAATAATCATTTTCCTTTAGAGCCAAGTCACTTTACTTTAGGACAAAAACAATTTATTCTACCACACAAAGTTATTTTTCAAACAAAAAAATTCTCTTTAACATTCCTCACTAAAACTACATCCTTATGCTTATAATTTTTTTTGCATCTCTCTTCCTCATTTTTGTGAGACAGAGGTCTCACTGTGCTGCCCAGACTGGCATTGAACCCATGACCCTCCAGTCTCAACCTGAGTAGCTGGAAATCTCTCTCCTTTATTTACTGGTTATTTTCTGCCTTGATTTTATTTCATTCCTTAAATTTACATTTTTGTAACAATGCTTTTTTAAAATTCCCAAATTTAAACAAAATTACTTTTTCTCCAAAAAGAACATATTTTTACTTTTCTTTAAAAAACTATTTTCTGATTGTATTTTTTGCATATAATTACTTGTACTGATTAGAAGTTTTAACTTGACAGTGAAGACCCAGGAAGAAAGAACCTTGAGTTGCTTACCACAGACCAACAACTTATGAAAAAAATTTAATGAGGATTAAGATGTATTTATCAACCGACTCATATGTATAGACTGTATGTAGACTCTTCTCTTTTTCCTGTGTCAACCCTAGGGGATTGTGGTTTGGCTCGCATCTTTTATACCCCATCCTTTCCCTTCCCCTTGTTCCCCCTCGGCCCCCCTCAGATGGACTGGGCTGATTTGCCTCAGTGTCCCCCTGAGTTACTTGCAGGCATTTCTGACAGGAGGTTTAGCCCAATGCCCCTCTCCTACTCCTGTGGCTCCTGACATTGGCATCTCTGGAGAAGGGAGGAAACCAAGTAGCAGAGATTGGAGGGAGATCTCAGCCCATTAACATCCCAACATCCCTAAGCCCCAACAAACTGTGATTAACAGGGCCAGCCCTCCTGAAGATCACTAGGATTTTAGCCCTGCCATTTTCGCAGACATAACAGCTGTCAGTCAAACAGCCAGCTGTGACTATCCTGGACACGGGATGCTGGCTTGGGGAGATGTCTTCCTGGACTGCAGCAGGCTTGAATTTGAAAGAAACAGCAGAAATGATTTTAGACCAGTAATTAGACTTGATTCAGAAGGCTTGTGTTTAGACTTATTCGGGCCAATCAGCAGGCTTGAATTTGAAAGAAACAGCAGAATTGATTTTAGACCAGTAATTAGACTTGATTCAGAAGGCTTGTGTTTAGACTTATTCGGGCCAATCAGCAGGCTTGAATTTGGACTAATCAGAGGCTTGCTGCTGTTATACACGCAGCACTCCTCTAATTCCTTTGGAGTTAGTCCAGGAGAGCTGCCTTTTATAACCTGTCTGCTTTGTGCTGTAGCATAGGCCCTATTTAAATAAAGCTTCACCCCAGTAGTCCTGTGATCCTGTGTATCTGCTCCCAGTTTATTTCTCAGGTAATGTGAACTTGGGAGTTCCTGAGTAGTGTGGAAGAGTGATCCCTTTCAAAAGAGAAAGAAGCTCTATGGGGCTTTCAGCTCCATAGAGCTTCAGAGACCAGCAATTGGCAAGTGGTGTTGACTTGTGGCATTAGAGCTCAGAGCTGTAACACTAAGGGTAGAGGGCCATCGGCACTCAGAGCTGAGATCTGTTAGAAGAGCTGCACTTTGCTGATTGCTATCTGAACCGAGAAAAAGAACGCTCACCTGATAGTTACCTTATGAAGGCTGCAGATATTTAACCTTAAATTTTAGGTTAAAGCAGTTCCCATAACAGTTTAGTTCTAAAAAGTGTCCTTTTATCAGTCTCAAATGGGTTTAGGAGTTAACTCTTAGATGTTTATGTTTTAGCTTGGACTGGCCAAATAACAAATTACCAAGTGTCTTTGAATAGAAAAGCATAACACTGTTTGCTAGTCTGGTTTGTTTGTCTAATTAACACAGGTAAGAAACATATTTAGAATTGTTTTGGAAACATTATTTGCTATTTTTCTTTGATTTTTTTTTTCCAGACTGATACAGCGGACAAAGCCATCTTTTATGCTGAACACAGAGAGCTTAAATTATTGCTCAGAGTTGAAGGTTTTGATCAAGGCAGAATGGTAGTTTAAAAAAAAAAAAGCAAAAACAAACAAACCAAAAAAAAACAGAACTCTTTTGTCACCCTAAGCCATTATTAGCCAAGCAAACCTAAATTTTTGTTTCCAAAACATATGACTCTTAGGTGTTTAGGTTGCCATGAAGCTGGTGTAAATAACAAAACCATGAATTTGAAGGTTATTTTTTTTTTCTGTGTCGGCTGAAATGCCACACAGAAAAACTTTTACGTGGACTTTGCTCTGCATTCATTTCAATTTCCCTCTATCAGTATGTGGAAAAGCTGACATTCAAACAGGCAGAGAAAAAAATAGAGAGCTAAATAACTGCAGTTTAATAATTATCATTTCTCACTGATGAGAAAAAAGAACTATGGGACCATAATACAGCTGGTTAAAGTCTCAAAGGCGAACCTTCTCGCATGCTTTAGAATTTGGATATCTCATTTTGTTTTTTCTTTCTTTTCTCAACAGTAAATAAGATCCTATGAGCCCTGATGGGGAATTGGAAGGGTTTGGGCAGTGTTTTGCTTTGACACATGTACCTGACATAGGATTCTTTTTTTTTTAACCTGGTGCACAGCCTTTGCCCTAGTTTGTCTAACCTGTGACCCAGATCTCCCTAGTTGCACAAAGATTATCATTGGCCTGGCCGATGCCTTACAGGAAATCTTGCCTGTCCATGACCAGGTAATTGTCACAAAGAAGTCTTTTTCTTCATTTAGAATTTATTTTTGCTCTCAGAGACTTTTAGAAACAAGTAGGGGGAAAACAACTTTAAAAACCAAGTCATATGTAGACATGCATGATAACCAAACCAAGATAAAGATGCTCACAAGAAAAAATTTGAGTTAGGTCTGCACATTAGGCAAAATAAACTAAGAGTGCAGATCCCAAAGAGAATATGCCAGAAGAGATATGAAGTCCTCAGAGATACTCATCGGGATGACATCCTTATATTAGGAAGGGCTTGGCAGAAAACAAAACAAAAAAATCTATTATAGTTCCCCCAAAGGATGCAAAGTCCTTTATATAAGGGAGCCTTATCCAAACCAGAGCCTAAATGAAATCATCAGGGAGCCTCCACCAAAAAGAACAGGATTTAACCTGAGAAAAAACTCACCAGGTCAGAAAAAGGCAACTCAGGACTGGGAATTTAGCTCAGTGGTTAAAGTGCTTGCCTTGCAAGCACAAGGCCCTGAGTTTGACCCTGGCACAAAAAAAAGAAAAAGAAAAAGGCAACTTATGAAAACAGAGAGCAGAAAGGATTCAGTGTTAATATCAAACCTGATTCTATGGGCTGAAGGTGTAGCTCAGTGGTAGAGTGCTTGCCTAGCATGCACATGGCCCTGGGTTCAATCCCCAGCACCAAAAAAAAGTGTTACTACAGACCTGGCTCCAGGAGTTGGAAATCCCCTCTGAAGGTGATCTTGCTTCAGTTCCTACTTCTGGCGTCAAATAAATAACAACCAAAGATTCTCTGCAGATAACATTTATTTGAAATAGAATGGTATTACAATGGGAATAGGTGTACCATAGTAAACTGTGAGCATATTTAAGAGGTTCACCCATGGGGAAGTTTTTAAAGAAAAAAAGAAGAAGATGATTATGTAAGATACTTGAAACAATAATCCTTGGCCCCAAGGATGATTAACAAAGGTGGTACCAGTCTGAAATTGAACAGACAGTTGCTGGGCAGATGTCCTTACAGAATCACTTTTAATATAAAAATCTTTAAGTTTAGTTTATTTTAATATTTGCTTCTAAATGCTATTTGAGCTTCAAAAAAGATTTCTCACAAAAGTATGTCAAATTAGCAAAGCTTATCCCTAGTTGTTCTAAATGCTGACACTGTCATTTTATTCCCCATGCACTAATTACACAAAGATTTTGATTAAAATAATGTTAAACTGGGAGACTGATGACAAGATTGTAAGTTCAAGGCCAGCTTGGGCAACATAGCAAAACCCTGTCTCAAAATTTTAAAAAGGCTGGGAATGTAGCTCAGTGCAAAGGCCCTGGGTTTAGTTCTCAGTAAAACACATATACATGTGTGTGCATGTGCTGTAAAGTCCCATGACTCATGGTGTCAATGTTATTCTTGCAAACTAGTTCAAAGGTGAAGTAGTGGACACAAAAGACTGAATTTTAAGAGAATTTAAGAAATTTTAGAATAAGAGGAAAGGAATTAGAGACGGGCAGTAGATGAAAATTGTTCTGGAAGTTTTACGGCAAAGAGAAACAGCAATTGGATGCAATAATTCTAAGGAAATAGAACTGAGGGGTTTTGTGTTTTTTATTTTTGTTTGGTTGTCCATAAAGATGAGATAAATAACACCATATTTAATGCTAATGGGAATGATATCCAGAAAAAGAGAAAAAAATGTTGAAACAGTGTCCTTTAGTAGGCAAGAGGTTATAGAAAATAGTACATATGCGGAAAATTAAACAAGATGGGAACGTGACGTATTCATCTGTAACAACAGGAAAGAAGGCAGGATATGAGTACAGATGCTCTTATGAGGGGAAATGTGATGGTGAGAATTTTCGTAAGTTCAAGTCATTGGCTGTAAGTTTGGAAGAGAAGATGTTGGAGGTTTGAGAGAGAAGAGGAAATACAAAATGGCTGAAGCAGGGCTGTGGATGTAGCTCAGTGGTAGAGCACTTACCTAGCATGTGGAAGGCCCTTGGTTCAATCTGTAGTACCACTAGTAACAATAATGATGATGATGACGATTCTGATGTAATTAATAACTTGCTTTTTAGAAAATTAAGTTATTCATCAGACATATAGAAGCATTTATACTGTAGTAGGGAAAAAAGCAGTTCCTCCCACCTTGCTCTGACATCTTCAGCCAGTACAGTGAGTACAGAAAGTTTGAGCTGCAAACTTTCACAGGTATACTATTTAAGACTCACTTTGTTAGATATTAATGAATCTGACTTATGAATGTGCTCCCAGAAAGGAACTCATTGTAAGTCAGGGACTTACTGTACTAATTCACACTTAACTGATGGAGTCCCCTTCATACATCTCATAGATTACATCATTAATGCCTGCATTTACTTTGTTTCACTTTGTAATGGGCTCTGACTGTCTTCATAACAACAAGACAATTCATTTCTAAAATAAGAGTTGGGGTAGTTCTCACAGAGAACACCTCACTTTACAGAGAAAAAAAAAAAACTGAGGATGGTGGGATTTGGCACTGACATCATGAACTCCATAAAACCAAGTCCATGTGGTGAGACACCATTAATTATCAAAGATGTTAATTAAACAGGCAAGATATACATTGTGTTTAAGATTTAAGAAAACTGTCAGCATATCTACTTGTACTATAATAGTAAAGAGAGGGATCTTAAATCATTCTTAAGAATTTACAATGCACAAGATATGTTTTAAGCATATTAATTAAACAAAATACCAACTTAAATTGGAAGGCAGAAGTAAATTTATTAATTAGCTAAGATATGTAAATATGGGCTCTTGTGACTCTGGGTTGGCTCTCACACCAAAGCATGAACATTTTATGATTGACTTCCTGTTTTTATTGGGGTGAGGGGAGTTGCACCTTTGTTCTCACTTTTTGAAATACGGTCCCCCTCATTATCAAATTTGGAGTAGCACTGATTGGCCCACTGGTATCATTTTACATTTAGAACATTTTTGCTTTGGTTTAATCCTTTTACTCTGTTTATTATTTTTACAATCCTTTTGAAGATGTCTGTCCTTGTCACAGTTATTTCTGGGGCTGCAAACCTGTTTCCAGTTTCCCTCCCTTAATTGAAGCAAAAATAATTCTTACCCAAGGTGACCCCTCTAGCTCCACAGCAACCAGAGAACCCACTCACTGAACAAATTAAATGCTATATGGCTGGTCTAACAACATGTCTTTTTGCTTACCATTCCCAGTGCTCTGGGCTGGTGTACCAATGTACTCTCAAATCTCAATTCACAAAATTTACGCAAACTTTCCATTTACCCTGGCCAAGAGCCATACGTATAGTCCTTTGTACCTATACTAACCTAAATCACATATAAACTTTATCTTACCAGGCTTTAAGGCTTTTATTTTAAGTGACCTTTAAGTCTACTAGCCTTTGTTCTGAAATGAGCCTCATTTTGGTTTATTATAAAAGGAAAAATAAAATTAATATGAGCCCAAAAATCTTTAATGAAACAGCTGCAGTTACCTTAATTAGTTATTAAAACAAATGAACAGGTAGACAGACAAGATAATACAGAAAACATATAAAAGAGTTATATTTAATCAGAGTGCACTCTCAGATATTTATGCCATGGCTTTGAGCCTTTGTAACAATATTGATAAGAGTTTCTATTTTCTGTATAGATTATTCCCAGTTTAGCATACTTTATTGGTTTGACTTTTGTTGTCTTTAGCACTTTTTTCTTTTTTCTATTTTTGTTTTCTCTTTTTCCTTTTCATTTTATTTTATTCTATTTGTTTTGTAGTAAGATGTTTTTAAGAGACATTGTAAATGTTCCTTACATTGTTTTCCTTCTTAGATAAAGTTCAACTCATATCATAGGCAAAGCAGGAGAACTGAAAGTAAAAGAGCAACAAGAAAATCAAACAAACTGTCCCCACTCATTTAGCATTTAGACAATTAAAAGACCTCTGGGCTGATAAATCTAACCTTTGAACACGTCATAAACAGGCCAAGGCTATTCTGTTCCTGTTCATGTCTTCTTACCAGGATGAAGAGTTGGACATGTTCTTGTTCCTTTTCCAGATGTGGGCAGTTGGTCCTCTACAATGATCTGCAGCAGCAGGCTTTACTTACATGGGGCACCACTTGTCACAGTGTGTGACCATGGCAGCGGAGAGGATGAATGATTACTCCGAAACGAGACTTAGTTCAATCACCTAGAGGCCCAGAGGGGCTATCACAGCTGAGAGCACTCGACATTAGGGAGACTCCCAAAACACTCAAAGCTGAGAACTCTCAATTTTTATTTAGAATATCAATGTAAGTGAAAAAAGCAGGAGAAAAATAGTTTGGGCAAGGAGCTGTCTCCAGGCGAGGCAGTTTTTCTTGGGCAAAGGGGAAGGACAATGGCCAGGCACAACATGCTTCACTGATCTAAACTTTTTGCTGTTTAACCATTCATTTTTCTATAGAACCTATGTGCTTTTGCTCCGCTGTTTAACCATTAACTCCTTGGCCAAGTCCCCCACATTTGTGTGGGGCCACTGTCCTCTCTTGAGTACAAAGTCATTTCTGTGGCAGCTGACCCTCGAATATTAGTGCCCCTCCTGACTGCGGGACTTGTACAGCACCTACTTCTTGCTGCATCTCCTAGGGACAGAACTCCCAGGGGAAGGTGCTTTGAATGGCCCAGCGCAGGCCACTTGCTAAGGTGCTTTTCCATACTGTACCAGACAGAACAATTCTGAGTCTCTGAACAGCATCACAGCCATCAGGAAAGTGGAGGAAGAGTTGGCTCTTTGAAATCTGTATGCTTGCTTTAATGTCTATGCTGGTGTCTATAGCAGCCCACGCAAGTTCTTTGCAAGTTCAGTTCCCCCAGATTGGGGGGCAGTCTGTATCATTTTCAACAACAGGTATTTATTTTTTCATTTTTATTTTTTAAAAGAACAACGGGTATTTAAAATGTGCAGTTGCTTCCTTAGGTAAAATGGAGGAAAGATCACTGAACTCTGACACAATGGGTCTAATGTAATAACTCCTTTATTTTCAGTTTCTAAATATTTATTGAGCTTCTACTTGCCAAAAACCCCCACAGACCTTTCTTTCTCCACCCCCTTTAGTGTCCAGGTAGGCTGAGCTGCATGGTTGGGTTCACACAAGGAGACGCACTAACAAGACCCTGAAGGACAAGTGGAAGGTGACAGTTCCTGCCAGGCAGCCCCCTTCCCTTGAACCTTTGGGCCCACAGTTCTCGCCAACTCTTGCTGCTTTTTTTGGTTTCTTGCCATCTGTGCCTTTGCAAATCCTGTAGGTCCTCTATGAAACTGTCCTCACCTTACCCAGTTTGCAGGAGCTGCTTGCTTCCTATTGGAACTCCACAGGTACAAACCCAAACCAACACTGTCAACAACCAGAGCTGTGAGCTGAGTTGAGAAACAGTATTCTCTGGGCATGTCAGCAAGCGTTTTATAAACTTAGAGTGTTTAATAGTCTGCATAAAGCTTTGATATACATAAACTGCATTCAGAGACTTAACTATGCACGTTACTAAAGACCCCAAAGGTATTAAAGAGCAGAGTCTGACTGGACCTAGGAGCTCTGGCTCCACACTTACCACCTGCTCTCGAAGCAGCTCCAGGTTCCCTGAGCTCTGGGAAAAAAAGATTTGGTGAGAAACTGAAGGGTATGAGGGGATCAGGGCAAAGTTTTTCGTAGATCACCCAAACTCCAGCCAGTCTATGCAAAATCTGGATTTGTGGAACTTGAACTTTTTCTCAGTGTTTCACGTTCAGCGGTCTTTGTATGTCTGTTTCCACACTCAGCATGTGACTTGCCCGTTTAGCCATTACTCTATACAGATTTCTTCCTTTCATTCAGGACACTGTTGTATTTGTACAGAGAAGCCTCACACAGTGACTTGGACAGTGTCCCAACACTCAGCCAATAGGAGTAGTGCGTCTGGTCCCGCCTGCTTTACTGCCCTGGCTATCGGGAGCCCTTTCTCTTCAGAGGACAAATCAAAATGTCAGCCACGCTGCTCGTGGAGCCCGCGGGCCGCAGCCTCTGCGACCAGCCGCTGCGCATCGCCGTGCGCGGCCTGGCCCCCGAGCAGCCCGTCACGCTGCGCGCCTCCCTGCGCGACGAGAAGGGCGCGCTCTTCCGGGCCCACGCGCGCTACCGCGCCGACGCCGCCGGCCGCCTGGACCTGGAGCGCGCGCCCGCGCTGGGCGGCAGCTTCGC
>PVJO010033581.1:0-11911 GCA_004026905.1 Hystrix cristata
TGCAGGCCCAAGTGCTGTAAGCAAGTGCCCCACCACTGAGCCACATCTCTAGCCCAAATCAGACACCTTCTTGCCCTGCCATCTGGGCACGGGGTCTTGATGGCTTACTAGGTCAGCACTGCACAGAGCTTACAGCCCCGCGGTGTCTAACCTCTCCTGGGTGGCTGCACTGGCTCACACTGAGCTTGCACACACGCCTGGCTTATCTCAGACACAAGCTGATCACGGAGACAGTCCTTCCAGAGAGGAGGGTGAGGCTACAAAGGCAGAGATGTGACTCCTCTGAACCTGGAGGGTTCAGAGAAGAAAGCGGTGACTTGACTCTCAGGTTTCTACCCAAGAGCTGTCCCTTTCCCATCGGAGATGGGCTCTCTAATGTCGGAGGCATCCCACCCCTCAAGCCCTGCTGTCCCCAGAGGTGAGCAAAGGAAGGAAAGAATAGGGGCTATCTGCATTGGAGGACACAGACGTCACCAAGCTCTCAGGGGCACCCTGTGCTCAACAGGGAGCTCAAAGATGCCAGACTTTAACCTGTCTCCTGCACCTAGTCTGTGCCCTAGAAATAAGCCCTACTCTCTCTGGTCCACGACATTCTCATTTGTATAATGAAGACTACGTCACCTACACATCCCAAGGATGTGGCACTGTGTAGGCATGGATGGGCATGTTTTGTGGGTAAGCCTGGCTCTGATGGCAGGCTGACTTGGGAAGTAACTCCTGACTCTGACCCTTCTCAGTCTGATGGCACCCCCAAACCCCATAAGCCTCAGTTTCCTTGTCTATAAAATGGAGTCAACTCCACCCATTTCATAAGGTTAATGTGCACTCAGAACGGGGCACAGCTACCCCCTGTAAATAGAAGCTATCACTTAATGAAAGAACTGGCCTCAATAAATGCAGAATTTAGAAACAGGCATGAATTTGCTACCAAAAACCTTGCTCTCTGAACTAGATCTGCAGTTTAAAATATCTGCTTCTAACAAGGTTCTGCCCCTGCCCATCTCAGGCTAAGCAAGCTAACAAGAGGTCTGTCTGATTAGGCGCTAGCTTCAGCTTCAAGCCAGGGAAAAGCTCCTTTCAAGCCCCAAACTGGAAGACAGGCCCAGTCCTCTGGCCACCAGGAGCAATGCCTGCCAAGCAGCCCAACCTAGACTAACACGCACCACATCTGGCACACCAGGACTAACGTTTCCTTCTACAGATGGGGAAACTGAGTCCTAGACTTATGCAGGGTTCTGAGGAGCTGCTGACAGAGCTGGGACCAGGAACTCAGCCACAACCTTCTCCAGATGACTTGCCGACACTTGTTCCTGCCTACAGCTGCCCTCCTCAATTGAACAACCACTTCATTAGAAAGAAGAGCGGAAATGAAAACAGGCTTTTTCCAAATACCTTGGATGTCTCTTTAAAATGCCAGAATGTGAAGTCAGCCCTGGAGCTGATTCTTTAAACAAAGAGGGGCATGACAGAGAGATACATGAACACTGGTACATGTACATGTTCCCCGCGGAGGGTGGGGCAGCAACAGATCCCAGCCTGGAGGCTACCTTTTCCTGCCTACCTCCCTGCAGGAAGGGACTTCTCTATGCCTCTATGGTGCCACCCCTAATGCACCTTCAGGAACAGACAGGAAGCCAACCACAGGAAGCAGGCTTACGCACAAGGTCTACGGCCACGCGAGGTCCCTGGCAGAGGACTCAAAAGATGCAGAGGGCGGCTGAGGGGGACGGGAGTGGACAAGATATACACACACACACACACAGCCTTATATTTTCGCACCCTTATGTATCACACAAACACACATAGGTTCATGCTCAAAAAATTATATACACACATACAGATACACGCACACATGATAGAGATTAACTTGGGTATCTCCAGAGATGCACATACATTACATACACACACAGCGACGCGCCCTCACCTGCATATACACACAAGCAGTACAGACGCCTAAATGCTACTCCTGCCAGGTCACTATAAACTCACCCCTCTATCACAACCTGGGAGGGCTACGGCTGTAAACACAAAAGGAAGACCCCTCACTGACAGCCACCTACCTGCTCCCCCACGAGAGGGGCTCCCACCCCCACGCCGCCAGCGACACCCACACCGGGAGGAGGAGTCCTGGCGCTGCCTTCGCCCCCGCACACCCCTTAAAGACTCGAGTTCCCCTTCCCCGCCCCGAGCCCGCGGACCCCAAACGCCACCCGCCTCCAGGCCTGAGGGAGGAAGCGCCCTCCGGGGGAGCCCGCACTCAGCTGGCCACCCCGCCGCCAGGGGCCGCCCCCGCCCCGGGGTCGCAGGCACCTACCTCCTCCTCGGAGCGCAGCAGCCTCCGCCGGGTCTCTGCCTCTGGGGACGAGCGGGAGCGCCACTCAGCCGCGCGCTAGGGCGGTTCGGGGAGCCCTCCGGCCGCCCCGCCCTGGTCCTCACCCGCGGGGGCCCCAAGTCGGGGCTCTCGGGATGCGGTCCCGCCAGCGGCGGTAGCGACTCCGCAGGCTGCTGCTGCTCGCCAGACTACGGCAGCCGCGCGGGGCGGGGCCGAGAGCGAGGGATGGCGCGGGGCGAGACGTCAGGGGCGGGGTTGGCAGGGGCTCCACCTTCTAACCGCCAAGTGTTGCAGCCGCTGAGGGCGGAGCCGGGAGTTGTTGCTGGCAGAGGGCGATGACGTCAGGGAGGGGCGGGGCGTGCTCCTCCTGCCGGCCCCAGCAAATTCTTGAAGCCGCGAGGGGCGGGACCAAGCGTGATGGACAGCGGGCCGCGCAGACCTCAGGGGCGGGGCGGAGGCGGCTCCTGTTCCTTGGCTGTGCGAACTCCAGCAAACGTGCAGAGAGGGGTTGTGGTGTGCCACGAGGTTGGGCACCGATGTCAGGACCCGCGTGGCTGCCCCAGCCTGCAGCCACTGAGCGACCCGCCGGCCGACTTGCCGCGGGACGGTCCTTCCTTCAGCCCCGCCTCTCTCTGCGCGCCCAGCGCCCTCCGCCCTACCCCCTGCGTGGGACGGGGAAGGAAAGCCTCCTCGGTGGTTGCAGCTTTGCTCTGTGCCTGGCGCGCAGAAGTGAGTAATGGGAGATGGTCCCATTGACGCCGGAGCCTCAGCTGTAGCATCTTTAATGTGGACGTAGAAGGGCTCAGAATGACCGGAGACTTGAGTGTGATACGGACCAGGGAAGAAAGGCCAGCAACTATACAAGTTAACTGCGGCTGCTATTTATTTTAGCGTTCTGTTGAGAGCCTTCGAGGGCACACGGGGTTCATCCATCAAAGGCCAGAACACGGTTGCCTCCCTTCCCTACATGCAGGTCATGGGGGCAGACAGGACTCCCACGAGTTTGCCGCCCCCCCCCCCCCGCCGTGGGAAGCTCCTGTCAGCCAGGACCTGCAGCTCCCCGCTGGGGGACCATTACCCGAGCTCAGCTTACCTGGAGCCCAAAGGATTCCCCAGGGTCTGAGAATTCCGTCGTTGACCCCAGCTGTCTAGGCCAGAACTCACAAGGACACACCTGACCAAGGATGCAGCAGCTGGACCCAGTGAGCGGCCACTTCCTCCCTCACTGTCCCTCCAGTGCCCTCCATCTAGGAAGCTCAGTGCTGTGCTCAGCAGAAAGGGGAAATGGAATCCTTGAGAAATCCTTGTTTCAGAGGGCTGGAGATTGAAGAATTAGCATGGAGCTAAGACGCAGTACATGGGTAACCGGCACTATGCATAACATCACAGTCCATACCGTAATAATAATGATAAAAACAGCTGCCATTTATTAAGCACTCAATGTGTTTGATACTGTGCTGTGAACATTCCCACGTATTATCTCATGTAATCCACCAATAATCAACTCAGATGTGGGTTTCTCCTGTTGTCTGCATTTTATGATGGTGGCCCAGAGAATTTAAACAGCTTAATTATAAACGTGTAGCTAGGAAATAAGAGAGGCTGACTGTCAGCCAAAGCACTCACAGTGCAGAGAAATTTCAATGACATTTCGTTGTATGCCCCATGCAAAGTTCCCTATTGCTGTGATGGGTAGTTTCCTGTGTCACCTGGGCAAAGTGTGCCCAGACATTGGTCAGACACTCTTCTGGATGTGCTGTGAGGGTGTTGCTTCCTGAGATTTGGTGTGGGTGAGCCTGGTGCAATCAGTTGAAGATGTTGACTAGAGCAAAAAAGGCTGAGTAGAAGGGAAGTCCTCCTGCCCCGTCGCGTCAGCTGGGACATTTGGCCTTTTCGTCCTTTGCAATTGAATTGAAACTTTTCATTCTTCTTGGGTTCCATCCCTTTGGATTTAGACTGAAACTGAACCACCAGCTCTTCTAGGTCTTCAGCTTGCTGACTGCAAAGGTTGGGACATCCTTGCCTGCATAACGGTGTGAGTCAGTGTTTTATAATACATCACTTTATACGTGTGTGTGTGTTTATGTGTATGTGTCTACACAGTGGGTCTTCTGTGTCTGTGGCTTCTGCATGTGTGGACTCAACCAATCATGGATTGAAAATATTCGGAAAAAATTGGATCTGTACTGAACACATACAGACTTTTTTCTTGTTATCTTTTTTCCTTTGTTTTTGGCGGTTCTGGGTGTTCTTTTTCTTTCTCGTTTTTTCTTTGCATGGGGAGTGGTTCTGGGGATTCAGCACAGGGCTGAGCTACATCCCCAGCCCTTAAATTTTTTTTTTAATTTAGGGATAGGATCTTGCTAAGTCACTACGTGACCCACAGTGGGCTCAAATTTTTGATCCTTCTGCTTTAGCCTCCTAGAGTGCTGACATTACAGGCATGTTCCACCATGCCTGACTCCCTGTCATTTTCCAAACAATACGGTACAACTATGTATGTGTGTATATATATTATATATATATAGCGTTTATATTAATAGGCCTTAAAAGTAATCTAGAGATTCTATAAAGCATGCAAGAAGATGTGCGTAGGTTTTTGCACATCTGTGGATTTTGGTATTCATGGAGGGTCCTAGAAAGAATCCCATCCATAGATCCCAAAGAATAAGAGTGCACACGTTTGAGAATATACAAACATATATACAGTCATCCTTTGGTTCTGGGCTCTGTCTCTTTAGAAAATCCTGATTTAAAGTTTTCACTTCAGTATTTGCTCTCCTTCCCCTTTTCTTAATGAGACTGAATTTGTCCTGGTGACCAGCTCCCTTCTTGGGCACACGCTTTGGAGGGGTTCCCCTCTCCATCATGGGGAGGTCCAGACTGGTCTAAGACAATCAGAATGACAATCCTTGATCAGTGGTTGGTTTCAGCGTGAGCATGAGCCTGAGTGTGGTGTGTGACTCTGAGTGGATGGAGAAAGAGCAGCACTGGCAGTCTCATCATGTGGATCTGACTGCGCCACTGGCTGGGACCCAGTCACGTTGGATCACAGTGCCCGGGATCCCTGGGCCTGAAGCTGTGGAGCCCTGGAGCAAGTGTGGAGCAGGTGTGGAGCAGGGAGGCAGGTGGGCGGCTCCAGGGTGTTGTGAGAGGAAGACTGGTGATTCCTTTCGATGGCCAGCTTTGGTGGGCAGCAGGTTGATGAAGGAGATGACTTTGCTGTGCTCACCTCTGTGTCTAAAACCGAGGCCAAGGTCAGGAGGGGTCTCCATTTCCCTCTCTTGCTCTCATCCCACAGTCTATCCATCAGCCATCCTTTTGGATTTATTACGGTAATATACACAGAGCAGAAATTTCACCACTTTAATGTTTATTTACTTACTTATTTTTTGTCTTATTTATTTATTTGCAGTGCTGGGATTGAATCAGAACCTTATGCATGCTAGTGAGAGCTATAGCACTGAGCCACCGCCTGGCCCTTGGGTATTTAAAGTGGACGGTTTGTGGCATGCATGATGTTGCACAACCTCTTCACCATCACTTAGTTCCAGATCATTCTCATCACCCTGGAAGGAAACCCTGTACCCATTAAGCAGCCACTGCCATCTTCCTCCCCACCAACCTTTGCAACTGCTAATCCACTTTCTGACTCTACAGGTTTGCCTAGTCTGAACACACCTTGTAAATGAAGTCATCTGACAGCCAAGCTTTTTTGTGTCCAGCTTTTCTCATTTAGCATGCATGTTTTGGAGGTTCATTGATGTTGTGGCATTTATCAGTGCTTCGTTCGTTTGCATGGTTGAATGACATTTAATTGTATGGATGTGCCATATTTGTTCACCCATTTCTAAGCTGGTGGAATTTGGATTGTTCTACCTTTTGGTTGCTATGAATAATGCTGCTATGAATATTTTGTATAACATTTTGTAGGGACATATTTCTTATCTTGGGTATATATTGTATTAGTATATATATATATATATACACACATATATATATTCCATTAGTAGAATTAAATACCCGAGACAGACTATCTTATAAAGAAAAGGGGTTTATTTGAGCTTACGGTTCTGGAGGTGCCGCTTTGAGGGATGCATCTGGTGATGGCCTTCTTCCTGATAGTGTCCTGAGATGGTGCAGGACATCACAGGGCAGGAGGCCAGAGAGTATTGTGTGCCTGTGTGTCACTTCTTGTCTGTCTCCTTCTTCCTGTGAAGCCAGCAGGATTCAATCCTGGGTGCTCTGCCCTAATGACTTTAACCCAGTCACCTCTGAAATGCCCCGTCTTCAAACTGATAACATTTCTACCCTCTTACTCCCTCAGCCGGGATGAAACCACCTGAAACCAAATGAAAACCAAGGGGATGTACTCACACCGCATCCAAACCACAGCATACACCTGGGAGCCGGATTGCTGGGCCATCTCCCGATTCTGCGTGGAACATCTCGAGGAGATTCCAAACTCATTCCCGTGGGGTCTGTAGCACTGTGTACCACTGCCAGCTATATATATGCAGGTTTCAATCACTTCACATCCTTGCTCAAACTCACGTGTTAAATCATTGTCATCCTAGTCGGTAAGATGTGGCGTCTCCTTGTGGGTTTGATTTCCGTTTCCCTAAGGACGAATGATTTTGCACATCTTTTCATATGCCCATGAGCCACTGTATATCTTCTTTGGAAAAACATCCGTTATGTCTTTTGCCCATTTTTAAATGGATTGTCTTCTTATTGAATTGTACAAATTCTTGATGTCTTCTGGATACTAGACCATTCTTTATTTATTTTTATTTTTAAAGTTTATGTTTTAAGACAGCATCTCACTAAATTCCTGAGTTGCCCAGGCTGGGCACAAACTTGAGATCTTTCTGCCTCAGCCTCTCAGAGTGCTGGGATTATAGGTATGGGCCACCATGCCTACTTAGACCCTTACTACATAAATGATTTGCAAATATTTTCTCCTACTCTGTGGATATCTCAATAGTACCCTGTTAAGATAATGCATGAATGTTTTAAATATTTATGAAGCCCTATTTGTCTATTTTTTTTGTTTTTACTTTTGATGTCATAGCTAAGAATATCATTGCCAAATCCAAGATCATGAATATCCCTCTATTTTCTTCGAAGAGTTTTGTACTTGTAGCTCTTATCCAGTATGTTTTGAGTTAATTTATATGGTGTCCAAATTGCATTTGGTAGGCAAGCGATCTACCACTGAGCTAAATCCCCAAGCTGGGCCTTAATAGTTTTTTAAAACGGGATCATTTAATATCTTCTGTTTGTAAGGTGGTGTCACCTGTGTTTCCAATTTGGATGCCTTTTATTTCTTTTATGTATTAAATACTGCCTAAGTGTGGCTAGAAGTTGCAGCATGATGCTAAATAGGAGGGATAAAAAGCAGCATCCTTGTTTTGTTCCTGATCTGTGGCAGAGCTTTTACGTTTCTACAGTTCAGCATGTATATACATATATATCATGCAGTATATTATTTTAGGTAATATATTATAATATATACTTGTACATATATGTTTAATTGACATAGTAATTGTACTTATGGAGCACAGCATGATGTGTTAATCTGTATGTAATGCGTACGATGATTAGATCGGAGTGATCAGCATATCTGTTGCCTCAAGACATCATTTGTTTGTCTTGGGAACATTCAAAATCCTCTCTACTTACTGGTTTTGGGGGGAGGCTCTGGGGATCGACCTCGGGGCCTTGTGCTTGCAAGGCAAGTGCTCTACCACTTGAGCTAAATGCCCAACCCTCTACTTACTGTTCTAAAATATTCAGTGATCTGTGCCACAGCCTTGGAAGATGGGTCTCCCCTCTTTCCCTTTCTCCTGAAGATCCTTCTGTCATTTCTTGTGTGTGTCAAACTTCTTTCTTGCTGGGGCTCAGGAGCTGCCCCTGCAGACCTCCCTTCCCAGGGTGCTGCTTTCACGGCCCATTGGAGAGTCACCCCTGTTTTAACAGTGTGTGGTAAAGGGCCTGCCTCTCCCATGGGGAGGCCCTGCCTTTGCCCTTGGCTCCCGGGGTGTGAGCTCTGAGTTCTTGGACCATCCTGCCTGACGAGTGCTTTGTCCACCTGGGGGCTTCGGAATAAACCAGATGGTTGGCACTCACCGTACGGTATACGGTAAGGACTTGGGCTCACGGCATCGCCTCACCTTCTGGAGGAGCTAAAGTCAGCCGTGTGACTGGTCAGCGATGTCTGGGTGAACAGCCCCAAGTCAAAGCTCAGGCGAGGGCCTCAGGTTGGCATTCTCAGTGCACACTGTCACAGGGCACTGTCCGTGCTCCGTGGGGACCCGACCGTGGGAAGCTCCCTTCCCCGCCTGACCCTGGACTGATCCCCCGGCGCCTCCTGCGGTGCTGACTCTCCTCTGTGTCCTCTCGCTGTAGCAAGCTGAGGCCCTGAGCGCAGGAACTCTCACTGAGCTGGGAGTCCGTCAAGGGAAGCACCCAAACTGGATGAGGTCTGGGAGACTGCCAGCTCCGCAGGTAGTCAAAAGGGGGTTTCTTGACAAGCCACAGAAGCCACGTCACTCCACGGCACGGTGCATACCTAGTCTTTGACCAAATCCAAGCAGGAAGAAGGCTGCAGAGGTCGTGCCGTTTCTTCACATCCCATCAAGTGGCAGGTGTGTGACCAATCACTGCTGATGTTGACCTGGGCCACCTGTCTGGACGCTTCTTCACTTCTTCTTCACTGTCTATACTTAGATCTTTGAGAGGAGTCAGTGTGGAGTATTTACACAGATTATTTGGAATTATTTTGCATGAGACATTTGTCTCTTCTCCTTTTGTTAATTTATTCAGTGATTTAGTATTATAGCCAATATAATCAACTAATACCTGTTTTCCAGTAAGGGGAAATTATGTATCAAATCCATAGATTTAGTTTATACCCTAAAATCTTGGTGAGACCTCCCACCAGGGTGGGGTTTCATGAATAAATACTGCTTTCCCTCTTTGGTCTCTGCTCAGGCTTTGGACATGAGTCCCCTGAGCCTGTGCTGGCATAAAGAGCTGCTGCTTGTGCCCGGTGTGGTGCCTCCCTTCTTCAGCATCAATCTCCTCTCCTGCTACACCATCTTTGACCACTGGGCCCTTTTAGTTGGCTCCAGTGTCCCTTTGATATACTCCCAATGGAGGTCTCTCTCTGTCTCTGTCTCTGTCTCTGTCTGTCTGTCTGTCTCTCTCTCTCTCTCACACACACACACACACACACACACACACACTCACACACACACACAGAGTCACTCTCACTCTCTCACCCCTTCCTCCCTTTCTCCTTCCTGACCTTCTGGCTCTGTATATAATCCTCCAGGTTCACCTTTTGTGTGCTCCACACTCGTCGTATAATCAGCTACTTCTCCAGGGAACCCGGATTCCTATTTTGGAGACTGGTGTTAGAGACAACGTTTAGGGTCCTAGGCGGGGATCTTGTCTCCTAGGGCATCGTTGCCTTTTACTTGACTTCAATCTTTATTTTCTAATGACAAAGACAAATGCAATTTTTATTGTTTGTTTTGTTCGTTAGTAAATAAACAATCCATGTTTAGTGCGGATCATTTAGAAAATACAGACCTATAAAGAAAAAAAGAGAAAACCATCCCGTAAAAAAGAATCTCATCCCCAGAGGAGCCTCACCAGTTTCCTTTGAGTGAATCTCTTTCACGTTTCATTCCTAGGTGAACATCCTTCCCCACTACCCACAGGAAAGAGGGAGGACTCAACATGTCTTGGGATGGAGAGGGATTCTCTCCCCAGTTTAACAGTGACAAGCAGAGGGTGGTGTGGGGGAAAACACGCTGGCTTAGAAACATCTCGATTAATGACAGTTTTGGAGGTTTTAAAAGGTCTCCTTATGAAGCCAGGAAAACAAGTGTTAAAGAAACTGAACTCAGGTTCCTGACAGATGACCTTGCATTTGCATGTATGGTGGCATTGTACACAAATGTTTTACAGTTATTTAAAAGACGAAACTACATACAGGATTAATTTTAAAATATCCTAATGCCACATGAATACCTCCCTGCAGTTTGTCAGTAACTTCCTAACTCAGAAAGGCCCCTGCCCTCCTCTTGTATGGGAGAAAATGTTACGTTACGACCTGGGAAATTAGCTTCATTTTGTTCTTTTTCAATTTTAGTACATGTGCTGCCAAAGTGAGCACTGTTTTCTTCTTTTTCTTCTTCTTCTCCTCCTTCTCACTCCCTGCTCCTCCTTTGCCTCCTTCACCTCCTCCCCCTTCTTTTTGACTATACTGCTTATTGAACCCAGGGCCTTCACACTGAGCTACGTCCCTACCCCTTTTGTATTTTTTTAAAAGTTTTTAAAATTTGTTTGTTTCTTTGAGATAGGGTCTCCCTCTGTATCCCAGGCTGGTCCAGAACTTGTGTCAGTCCTCCTGCCTCAGCTTCCCAAGTACTGGCCATGGAGTGCTGCGTAAGGAGGCACCATGCCTGCTGTGGCCTGCCTGGAGCAATTATGCATCTCCCCTGCTGAAATTCTATGTGGATTAATTAAAAGGGGGTGGGAGGTTTCTCCTGAATTATTTATTAGCATTCAAAAGACCAAACAGTTCTGCAGGGTCCAGTTGCAGATGGACTCTGCCTCCATGCTCTGAGGGCCGCGGTGTGGGGAGGAAGCCTGTCTGGTCCAGGCCTTTAAACCCTTCAGCCCAGGAAGCTGTCAGGACTTGGAAATGCCCTTCCCTGGGGAGGCCAGGAGGAGAATGCTGTACAAAGATCCTCCCACGGAGACTCTGGAGCCTCATCTGCGGTCCTTTCTTCCCAGAGAGGAGGGCTGCATTCTGGCCTTGGGCTGTCTGTGCAGACCACAGTGGGTCTGGGGTAAGCACAGAGTTCCAGATGTTCTGGGGTGTTTGTGGGGCCTCTTGTGCTATAGATGAGGGAGGCACCACCACGACGGGGCTCAACAAGCCCCCACCAACCATTCTACCCATATTCAATCCAACCTGGTGGTGAGAAGGGCCTGGGTCCGAATCTTCAGCATGAACTTCAGTCTCCACGGTGGCTCTCCATGCATCTCTGTTGCCCGCCTCTCTGTGTAGGTGGCTTTTGATCTGTCCCCTCCCGTGCTTTCCTTTTGTGCTATTTTGATTTGGACAAAGCCCCCAGCTCTGGCCTCTCAGCCGGCTGTACCCTGGCTGCCCCACACCCAGTCGTGTTCCTTGTCCAAGGTCACCGGTCCATCTGCACCAGGCCCGCTTTCTTCTGACTCACTTTCCCACTGTGTCAGACCAACTTCCAAGCTGCTTCTGGGCAGAATCCCCAGCTGGCTCTCCCTCGGGTGCTGGCGCTCTTTTGGAGGTAGACCACAGTCATCTTATTACTCCTCCCTTAAAAAAAAAAGACTTTCAGGGTGATAAATACTCATTTGTATCCCACAGAGAGAGGACAAGTAAGTGGGTCACACCAGAGATGTGGAGTTGATCCTCAGGGTGAGTGGGCCAGCACAGGGTAATCGCTTTGCGCCAGAGGAAAAGCAAATAAATCCAGGTCCTTCCCCCCATGTTGACACCTCTGCTCCCTGGCCAAGGGG
>PVJO010033582.1:0-11919 GCA_004026905.1 Hystrix cristata
TCCTTCATGAATACAAAGGAGCCTGCCTGTTTAACAAGCCACGGCGCAAAGGTCGCAGGCGCAGAGATGCCACTTGTGGAAACGGTGTGGTGGAGGACCCAGAGCAGTGTGACTGTGGTTCTTTCTGTGCCAGTGACCCATGCTGTGACCAAAATTGTCAACTGAAGGACAATGCACAGTGTGGTCATGGACTCTGCTGCCAAAAGTGTCATTTCAAACAGCAGGGGGCTTTATGTCGCTTTGCTCAGAATGAGTGTGACTTCTCAGAATACTGTAATGGTACTTCTGGAGAATGCCCTGCAGACAGCTACAAGTTAGATGGCACATTGTGCGGCCGAATTCATTATTGCTATGGGGGTCGGTGTAGGAACCCCGACGAACAATGCCTGTCTATATATGGGTTTCCTGCAAGATCTGCCCCAGAGGCCTGTTACATGTCAATGAACAGCAAAGGGAACCGGTTCGGATACTGTGGCCATCCCACTATGGCTAATACAACATATATTAATTGTAGCGGCGATAATAGATTTTGTGGAAAACTGCTATGTACAAACATTGAATTCTTGCCTTATTTGTTTTCCCATGAAACACTTATCCAGGTTGCTCATGAACATGACTGGTGCTGGAGCATGGATGGGTATGAGAGTGGTAAATATGAAGTAGACAATGGCACTTATTGTGGCCCACAGAAAATATGCAACGATTACATCTGTGCTGCATATTCTGACCCGCATGATGACTGTGATCCCGAGATACTGTGTCATGGGAATGGAATATGCAACAATTTCAGACACTGCCATTGCGATGATGGCTTTGCGCCACCTGACTGTAAATATCCAGGATATGGGGGTAGTGAGGACAGTGGCCCTGTGGCTAAGCCACTTAATAGAATTCTATTTGAAGATGAAGTTAGAAGACATACTGTTAGGAATGAAGATGCCCATAGAGGTGGTGAGAACGATAAAAACCAAAATGTTGATAAGATGGTATACATTTTCCTCCTGTCTCTCTTAACATTATTTTTAATTCTAATTATTGCTACTATTCTTAGGACTGGAAAGGAACTATCAGCGTGTTCAGAAGGTGACTTAGAAGAAAACCCAGAAGTGATTGTAGCAGAACTGAATGTAGGCAAAGGACAAAAGTCAGAAAATTCGATGGCTGAAGAAGTCCAATCTGGTTAACTGGTAGTGCACAAAGAGAAGGAAGCTCCATACAGGAAAGATGAAGTGGATGCTGATGCCACAGAGCCTCAGATCAGGACACTATCATTTGTAATGGGATGGGATGAGATATTTTCTTCCATTTTCTTTATTTTAATAGTTGATTACATATACATTTGTAAAATATTTAAAATAATATTTTGCAGTTGTTTTTCCATTTTCACATTTCATGAAACAGTTTCAATTAAACATTTCCTGTAGATGACTCTTATCAATGTCATGCCTCAATAGGGTCAATTTTTGACTTGCCTGTTGTAACACCATCTTGTATCTACTTTGTTTGACAAATAATACTATCTGAACATACATACCTTGCAATCTCAGGATTTTTCATCCCAATCAAAACTATACATTGTTAGGTTAGTTCCCTATAGGACGTGCTGTTTCCATTCACCCTGTGAAATACATTCATGAAATGAACACATCCTAATTTAAAAGCTCCTAAGTGCTTATTTTCTGATAAAGTATCACTTTAGGCTTTACAAGGGCTGATCAAAATACATATAGTGTGTTTAGATTTTTTAAATTTATTACATAAAAGAGCCATTGCCATTAGTCCCCCTCAAAATATTCCCCCTTGCTTTGAATACACTTATCCCATCATTCTTGCTGCTCAGTTCTCTTTTGTGTCTTTATGAGGTGTGATAAAATAATATGGTGAATGAAGCTGCCCAGTGCCATCTAACAATAAGACAGGCTCATAAAACATTACAGTGTGTCATCATTCACCTTATTCACCATATTTGGCACTATACAACTTCTTGCTCTTCCCTTAAGTCAAAATGACCATTTAAAAGTAACCATTTGGAATCAATTCAGGACACTGAGGCAGCCCCAACACTGCAACTAAAGGCATGAAAAAGAACTTCCAGAACTGCTTCAGAAAGTGGCAAGAATGATGGGGTAAGTGTTTAAAACAAGGCCAAGTGTTCTGAGGGATTTAGGGGTAATGAGTCCTTTACCATAATAAATTTTAAACATTCACAGTATTTTTTAATCACATTGCTTTTGTGGCCTAATAACGTGGTTTCCTTTTTGTCTGGAGGCTGGTTGAAGTGTTAAGCGCTGATCCAGGGAGGTCTGATCGCTCTCTGCGTGCAGGGGAGTGGGCAGCAACCTAGAAAAGGAGCCCCTTGCATAGTGCTGAATTCATGTTTGAAGTATGCATTTTTCCATTTTGATAATTATTTCTCATTTCTTTTACTAATTTAGTACACTGTTGATGCAATGCAAAAGAAAAGCATCAGAGGGTAGTTATTTTTCTGCAGAGTAAGCACAATGGAAGTACAATAACATTTGTTCTGTGCACTATTATACACTTTACATTCACTGTCTTAATTTAATCTCCCTAACTGCCTTGTGAAAACCCCATCTTGAACACAAGGAAAGGAGACAAAAGAGCCAGGCATGGTAGTGGACGCCTATAATCAGAGCACTGGGGAGGCTCAGGCAGGAGGATCGCTGCAAACTTGAGCTAGTCTGGGCTACACAGTTAGTTCAAGGCCAGCCTGAATTACACAGTGAGGACCTGTCTCAAACAAACAAATGAACAAACAAATCCAAGGAAGACGAAAGAGTTTGCTGTCAAGCTAGCTAGTAAGTGGTGAAAACTGCATCTCTTACCAGTAATGACTGAGTCTCCATTTTCTGCTGCCTGGTGAGCCTTTTCCTTCAGAAAAGTGAGGAGAAGATTTCATAAGTCCTTAATTGCTCAAAACATGGCTTTTTGTCTGTGACGCTACTAAAACAAAAGCCTTATGAGTAGACACTGACCTTTATCAATAACCTGCACTGTATAGATATTATGGATTAAAGTACCTCTCCCCCACTGGGACTTTTTGTTTTTTTGGAGACGGGGTCTAACTCTGTAGATCAGGCTGGCCTTGAACTCAATATGTAGCCCAGACTGGCCTTGAATTCATGGTGATCCTCCTGTCTCAGCCTCCAGAGTGCTGGGATGATAGGCGTGCGTCATCATGCCTAGCCCCTACTGGATCTTGATAGCATGGAATGGCAGGTTAGTATCTTACTTAGTTCTGATGGCACAGCTCGTTGTATGTAGGTGTTTGGTAAGTGTTGCCACGGGAATGATTTAACCAGAGTCGTGACACCCCTCCATTGAATTATGGGGGTTGCTAGTCTCCAGGTATGCCACAGCCAAAATCTTTCTATGGTGTAATATTGCCTTGGGCCAAGTGAATGTTCTGAGGTTCAGGGCATCAGTCTGTGAGGAGATACTTGCTGAATCCCTACTCACTTTGTATGAGTAGTAAACAACAAAGGAAGGATGACACATAGCTTCTGCTTTGCTTTCAAGATTTATGTTAGTTACTTTTGGTGCAACAAAACAATTTCAAAGCAAAATCCAAATGAAACTTTCAGGTATGGATGCATAGCTGTACATAAAACCAGTAGAATAACTATGTTATAATGAACCAAGATGGATTTTGGTAATCCATGATTTTTTTTTTTTTTTGAGTGCCAGGGATTGAACTTAGGGCCTTGCATTTGCTAGGCAAGTGCTCTACCACTGAGCTAAATCTCCAGTCCCCTCAGTCCAGGATTTTTAAATGCCAGAATATCAAAACTTGTAGAGAGAAACTGTGCTGGGAATCAAACCCAATGATGCTCTAACACTGAGCTACGTTCCCAGCCCTTTTTATTTTTTGAGATGCATCTCACTAGGTTGTCCAGATTCGCTTTGGATTTGTGAGCCTCCTGCATAGCCTACCGAAAAGCTGGGATTACAGGTATGTGCCACTGTGCCTGGCTAACAAGGTTTTATATAGGATTTTAATTTTTTAGCTGCTTCTGTTTGGTATGAATTTGAGGGCTACAAAACCTTTTTAAGACAAGGAACAATGGTTACGACAGCTGTTCAAATATGTGTTCTCTGGGGTTGAGGATTTAGCTCAAGTGATAGAGTGCTTGCCTAGCAAGCGCAAGGTCCTGAGTTTGATCTCCAGCACCCCCCCATAAAATAAAAATTTATTCTCAGAAAATTGGATATATTTATAATCGCTCATGTGACTCTCATCCAGTGTAGAAGACTCAAAACTCCAGCTAAAGAAGGCTGAAACCCAGGGCAGGCCTAAAATCTGTGGACTTGTGCTGGGTGCAGTGCTTCCAAAAGTAATACAGTAGTGTTGGTAGCTACTTGGGACTCAGCCAGGTGCTCCCCCGCAGCCCCTGATGGTGACTTCTTGCCATCTTTTCCCTACTTCTTCTGGGCCATTTTTGTCCTCTCTGCTGCCTCAGGCCAGCAGTCCAATGTACTTTGCTCGGCTGCCAAAGCACAGCCATACCCAGGCTCTAGATTTTTCTCCAGACTTGGGTAATAAAGGGCAGGAAAGTGTGGGGGGAAAAGCATCTTCAGATGCTGCAGATATTAATTGTTCTTAGAGCCCAGAGATTGTGCCCCTCCCTGAAGGCTTGGATAAGCCATTTCTCTCATTGACCCTGAACTCACATCAGATTCTTGTCCCTCTGAGTGCTTTTGAAAAATATCCTTTGGGCTGAAGTCAAACTTCACTCCCTTGTCTAGGGCTCAGTTGACAGAAAAAGAAAAATTTTACCTCAAATCCAGATGGCATTATCATAACTTACCAGCAGTGCAATTTGTATACAAGGAAGACAATGTTTTACTTTGGTTTGTGAAATAAATTAGCTTCTTTTCTTTACAAACATAATTGCAGAATAGGATTTTGGTTGTCTTTGGGCCACTATACTGACTGAAGTATTTTCTCAAGACTAAGGGCATATTTTCTCCCAAAATACTAAGTTTGCCAAGTCTTGAACCTTTAATAACATGCTGCTTCTGAATATGGCACTTTAAAATTTTTTGAGGCAAAGATGACTAGGAAAAAGAACAATATGATTTGCAGCATTTAAAATTTTTTCAAATTTTTCAATTAAGGGATTGAGAAGAATCTGTGAATGATGAAGCCATGGTAACATTTCTCACAATTAGACAGCGCTTTTTTTTTTTTTTGAGATGGGGTTTCACTATGTAGCCTGTGCTACATAGTGAACTCACAGTGATCCTCCTGTCTCAGCCTCCCAAGTGCTAGATTACAGGCATGCACCACCACACCCAAGTAGAAAGAATTTTAAAAAATAGTTAAAAAGGAAAACATCTTAGGTAGAATCATAACCTACCAAGTATTTGGCAGTTCATGCCTGTTTCATTGTTACAACTAATCTTGCCAGTTTCTCTAAAATCCTAAGATTCCCCAACCACTGATTAGTCACATTAGTGTTGAATTTAGGAACTTCCATTATTTCCTCTTTCTCTAGGGTTGAAAATACCAATTTGGTGTGGCACTGAAGAAATATGACAATTAGGTCCTCCTGTGCATTGTCAACCATTATCTCCTATAGCTTCTGAAGACAAATGTCTTCCTGTCTGCATGTCTAACCAGGAGGGTCTCTGTTCTCATTACATGCCACCGTGGGCTGTTTCCCATTCTGGACTATTTTGTTCATGGTTTTGTTTCTGTGGAATGACCTTACTCTTCCCTACCCCTATGTAGTTTAACCTCAGAGCCCTGATAAGGCTCTTCAATCTGCTCCAGCATAACATTCTGAAATTCTGTGGATGAAAAGTAGGCTTTCCTTGAGGATACTCAAGGGTAAAAAGTGAGGTAGAACCTACAGAGGAGTGAGGCGAAAACAGAACAACAAACAACGGTTTTCTATCCAACAGAGTATAATATGCTTCATTGAAGCTGGGTGAAAGGAACATGATCTCAGAATCTCGAATTCTGAAGGTGTTCATTACTACAGGAGAAATAGAAAATCTTATTAGAGAGGAAAGGAATAAACTCTGAAAATACAGCATTTTTTCTCTAAGTGGATCTGTAGTCATCTAATAATGAGCTGTGTATTAGTTGCACATGAGAAATAGAAATTAAAAGGCACAGTGTCAATGCTAACAGGAGAAAAACATCCCTCATGCCCTCCTCCACTGATACCTTATCCAGCCAAAGCCACCTTTTATATTTCCATAGATAGGTTAGGTCATCATAAACATGCAGAGATACAAATAAATACACTAAAATGAAGCAAAGAGCTACCAATTAATTTTTTTTTCTTTTTTGGTAGGGCTGGGAATAGAAACCAGGGCCTGCGTATGCAAAGCATGTATCCTATCACTGAGCTAAATCACTATCTCTGATTCTTCTTTTTTTTTTTTTTTTTGGCACTGGGGATTGAACTTAGGGCTTTGCACTTGCTAGGCAAGCACTCTGCCACTGAGCTAAATCCCCAACCCCAGATTCTTCATATTTTTAAAAACTGAGAATAAGAATGTTTTCTAAATTTGGGGTTGGGGTGCCAGGGATTGAACTCAGGGCCTTGTGCTTGCTAGGCAAGTGCTCTACCACTGAGTTAAATCCCCAACCCCATGGATTCCAAATTTGAGGCAAAAGATGTGTCATGATTATAGAAAGTCTCATTGAGACATCTCTTTAGGGGAAAACAACTGTTGTAACAAAATATAGCATATCAAATCCTTCAACTATTGAGAGTCTACAGCTGGGGGTGGTGGTGCATGCCTGTATTCTCAGCATTTGGGAGGCTGAGGCAGGAGGATCACTGTGAGTTCAAGGCCAGCCTGAACTACATAGAGAGACTGTCTCAAAAATAAAGAGGCTATGCTGAAGTTTGAACATTTATATAGTAACACAACTAAAATAGAAGCCTATTAATTTTACTCATGACTTTTTACAAGAACAGATTTTTTTTCAGTACTGGGGATTGAACCCAGGGTCTCACACATGTTAGGAAAGAACTCTACCAGAGTTACACCCTCAGTTCTTTTTTCCCCCCACATTTTTGTTTTTTGAGTTAGGGTCTTGCTAAGTTGCCCAGGCTGGCCTCAAACTTGAAATCCTCCTGCTTCCGCTACCCAGAGGGCTGGGATTACAGGTATGTGCTACTATGCTCAGTAAAAATAGATAATTTTAAATATTTGTTATTATCTAAGCTACCTTTATAGCCAATCTAAATATCTGGTAGTGCTTTATGAAACAACACAAACAAAAGAGAAAAATTGAGACAATTTTCCTAAGCAGTCCAGAACTCTTTTCTTCCTGTAGATGCTAAGATCATGAGGCTTGTATCAGCTCTGAATCTTGTTATTTTAGCCTAACAAATCTGAGCAGTTTTTTGTTTGCTTTGTTTTTGAAAGCAAAGTATGGCCTTCATTTTAACAGGAAAAAGTCTTTTTTCATATTCAGAGGCCTTTCAGGACCCATGGTCTTAAACAGCAGATGTCACTTTCTTGTTCGTTCAGTCTGAAGATATGGCGCTTACCTTCCCCAGCAGGCCTGGATTTTCTCCTTGGTGAGTTGACCATGTGAAGGCTGCCTCTCAAACAGCGTGTGGAAAGTTAAATGAGATAATGTGCATGAAGTTACTTAGCCCAGTCCTAGCACAGAGCAGGTGCTCCAATAAATGCTGCTTGGGTTGGCAATCAAATGCAATGATGAATATAAGATTGTATTATTTGCTAATTGTGCATCTTCTGGCCTTGATCAGATTTAACCACTATCAAGTCATAATACTGAATTTCCTTGGCCTCTATGGCTTTTTAACTACTTAATCAGATGGGGATTTAACTCAGTGGTTAGAGTGCTTGCCTAGCAACAAGGCCCTGAGTTCGATCCCCAGCACCAAAAAAAAGAAGTATATACTTAACTACTTAATCATCTGAAAACATATTCCATCTCCCTTAAAAGATTATAAATCTCCGGAGGTGATGAGTAAGGTTTCATTATGCTGTCAGTCATTGGTTTGGACCCATTTTGAGGGGAAAGGAAGCTTCCTTTCCTCAGACCCCTCTGAAGGCCACTGTGGCAATAAGGCCAATCCTACTTCTTTATCCCCAGGCAAAGACTCCCCTTCTCCCTCTTCTAACCCTATGTTCAGTCTTTAATGCCCAAATCTTCAGAGGAAATGTATTTACCCATTCTGAGCCCCTTGGCTTCCCAGTTTCAAACTTTTAAGAGAAGTTTCATGGTACTCAAGGGTGAATACCTCCTGTACCTTCCCATTTTTTCAGTCCTTTATTTCATTAGTGAATTTGAGTCTACAAAAGCATAGTTCTAGGCAATGGCACGTGACAGTGAAGAAGAAAACAAAGTTAGTTCTCATCAAAATGATAAATTGGGGGTGGGAGAATGCAGATAATAATCAGATAGCAATATAATGTGTCATTTTTTAATGTGTGATGAGGTAAAATGAAGTAGTGCAAGGGGACTGGGAGTGATGTTAAGGTGAGGTGCTATTTTGAGACAGTGGTCTGCTAAGGAGGCATTTGAGGAAGAGATGTATAGAAAGTGAGGGGAAAGCTCTGCAGGTAGCCTGGAAAGGGCAAATTAGGGAAAAGCAACTCTAAGTGAAAAGGTCCTGAGACAGAGGCATGCTCTGCACATACAAGAACAGCAAGGAGGCACTGGGGATTTAGCTCAAGTGCCTCCTAGCAAGTGCAAGGTACTGAGTTTCATCTCCAGCGCCCCCCCCCAAAAAAAAGAACAGCAAAGAGTGTCACCACTTCTGGATAGAAGGACTATGTGTTAAACCTTAGGTTTAATGCCCAATCCCGAAAAAAAAAAGTTAAAATGCAACATTAGGTGATGAATGATAGACAAAGGATGTATGCACACTTTTCAAAGAGATAAATATGAAACAAAGGCAGGATCTAGATGGCTACTGGAGAGTCATATGGGTCAAAAGGAACGATTTTATTAAGGAAAGATTACAGCATATAAGGATATTGATTTGATGGACAAATATGATTAAGATATAAGAGACAGAAGAGACAATTTAAAAGTGAATTCTACTCAGGAGGCTGATGCATTATTGCAACTTTCAGGCCAGCCCAGGTTACATAATGAGTCCAAGGTAAGCCTCAACAGAATAGCAAGATCCTGCCTCAAAAACCTAAAAAAAAAACCCAAAAAAGGTGAATTTCACGAGAAACTGAAATGAAAGGAGATCTCACATGGAGGAACTGCCTTTATTCGTGGACCACGGACAATTCCACTTACTATCAGAAGAGGAAAATTTAAATGCAGGTAGATTCGTCTGGGGGCTGCATATGAAAGTGCTCTTTTGATTACTTCTCATCATTTTTTCAGTGAAACATGAGGCAAGAAGAAACTGGCTGAGTGAACTGTCCAGCAGAATGTGGTAGGAGATAAATGTGGAGACCATGCACGTGCTATTAGTCAGCCTTAGCTAGCATGTAAGTTTATCTGAAGTCATTTTAGCCATCAGCCCAGCCACAAAGCAAGTACAAACAAATGACATATAACGAATGAGAAACTGTAGCACTCACACCTAAGTGTCATTATTCATTCCAAGAAACAGTTCTTAGTCATCTAGTCTTGCAGAAATACTTTTCTAACTTAGGCAGTGGTACTGGCAGGCTCAAAAATGGACATGGTCACTGAAAACATGGAGATTATCTTCTAACACAGGGCAGTGAGCATAATCTTAGGATACCAATGTGTCAGGGATAACCCTAAGAGGGTGTGATCCTGGAAATAACAACTAATGTGACCATGAAATAGCGGCACGACAGCTGGCATTTCTCATATACACTTATGGACAGCGTTACAAACAGAATTTGAGAAACTAAATTTTAAGAATGTTAAAAAAAACAGTTACTAATGGACTAGGAGTATAGCTCAGTGGTAAAGTACTTGCCTAGTACATTCAAGACTGTTCGGTACACAGTAACACACACACACACACACACACACACACACACACACACACGTGTGTATATCCTTTCCATCCTTTCCCTGTGGGTCTGTCTGTGTTGCGCACGGAGCAGCCCCTCACTACCCCCATCTAATACGCCGGTCTTCAAGATGTGTGTATATCTATAATGCCTCACTGAGTGGAGAAGATCAGCTTGGGTCAGGATGTTCAAGTGCTACAGAGCAAGGGTTTTAGAAGACAGGAAGTGGGCAGTGGAGTTTGCCCAGCAAAGATGTCTCCAAGTCTCCGGGTCTGGAGCAAATATTTGGAGTTAGCTCAGCCAACCGACTGCAGGCGGGATGGGGGAGGGGCAACTGACACTAGGAGGGGCAGGCAGGGGTGTTCCCGCTGGCCTGCTGAGGCAGGGAGACAGGTTTTGAACCCTTTAAGAAGGTACACCCCTGCATTACAGAGTTCGCAGTCCTTCTTCATGACACATCCCTCCAGCATATCAAAAGGAGCTTAGCCAAGGACCACTGGAACTGATGCTGAAAGAGGAAGTCATCAGGAATGGAAACTGAAAGAGATCAAAGAGACCAGACAGACTAGGATGAGGCCCAGCTAGAAAGCTAATCTTTCAGAGGTGGGAAATAACTGCTGTTTATGCAACTGGCACAGATCTGGGCCTAATATGTGTGCCTGAGGGTCTGATGTCAGCAACAGCTGGCACTGATGCACGTAGGCCCCACGCCACCAACTGACTCATGAGAACCAAGTCAGCAATGGCCTCAGTGAGAGACACTGTCTCCTTCCTGTCTTCTCTAAGGAAAGTCCATGTAGTTTTTCATGTGGCTAGGAGACTGCTTCAGACTGGGGCTTCCCTGGTGGAGGCCCTGAGGCTGAGGCTAGTGCTGGGACATTTGTGTGTCAGGTTGGTGACCATGTTGCTCTTGGGGACAGTACTTCTCCCAACCACCCACTGTCACCTGGGACCAGAACGTTACTCTTCCTATGAAATAGTCATCCCCAAGAGTCTGACAGTCAAGGGAAGCGAAGACCCAGTGGAAAAGACATCTTATATGCTACCTATGCAAGGCCGGAAGCAGCTGGTTCACCTGAAGGTGAAGACAGACTACTTTGTGAGTGACTTTCCAGTCTACAGTTACCACAACGGCACCCTGGGGCAAGAAATACCTTCCATCTCACATGACTGTCACTATGAAGGCTACATAGAAGGAGTGCCAGGATCTTTTGTTTCTGTCAACACCTGTTCAGGTCTCAGGGGCATCCTGATTAAGGAGGAAACGTCCTATGGCATTGAGCCTATACTCTCTTCCAAACAGTTTGAACACGCGTTATACACTATGGCACGCCAGGCGCGAGTCTCCTGTAGCGCCTCTCCCAGAGACAGCCAAGTGGTGGCCACCAGCCAGCAGCAAGGGAGCAGCAAGCCTCGCGATCCACAGGCACCGTCCTCCGTGTGGTCACACACCAAGTACGTGGAGATGTTCATTGTGGTCAACAACCAGCGGTTCCGGATGTGGGGCAGTGATGTCAATGAGACAGTGCAGAGAGTAGTGGACATCATTGCTCTGGCCAACACCTTTACTCGAGGAATAAACACAGAGGTGGTCCTGGCTGGGATGGAGATCTGGACCGAGGGGGACCTGGTAGAGGTCCCAGTGGACCTGCGAGTTACACTCGGGAATTTCAATAGCTGGAGACAAGTGGAGCTCTTCCCTCGTGTGAGGCATGATGTTGCCCACATGATCGTTGGGCATCATCCTAGAGAGACCTCGGGTCAGGCATTTCTCAGTGGAGCCTGTTCAATTGGTTTTGCGGCGGCTGTCGAAGCTTTCCATCACGAAGACGCCCTCCTGTCGGCAGCGCTCATGGTCCACGAGCTTGGGCACAACCTGGGTATTGAGCACGACCACTCAGCCTGCGTTTGTAAAGATAAGCACTTTTGCCTCATGCATGAAAACAT
>PVJO010033583.1:0-11913 GCA_004026905.1 Hystrix cristata
AGTAAATTTAATGTTTCTGTTTTAATGTTTAGATCTTTGATCCACTTTGATTTGAGTTTAGTACATGGTGAGAGACATATATCTACTTTTAATTTTCGACATGTGGTTAGCCAATTTTTCCAGCAACATTTGTTAAATAGGCTGTCCTTCTTCCAGTGAGGGTGTTTGGCTTCTTTGTCAAAGATGAGGTATTTGAGTGAGTGCACATAAAAGTTTGGAAACCACTATCCCCGTTATTCCATTTCCAAACAGGCAGGTAAAATCACTAGGTAAGATTTGCACTTCTTGAGGGGTTGAGGGCAGGGTGCTAGGGATCGAACTTGGGACTTTGCGCTTACTAGGCAAGCACTCTACTGCTGAGCTAAATCCCCAATCAACATTTGTACATTTTTGAGCCATAATACGTATTACCAGATTAATATCCAGAAAGGTTGTACTAGTTTGCAATCCAATGGCAGAACATGAATATCTCAGTTTCCTGTAGCCTGATCCGACTAGTGGGAACTTTAATAAAATGTGAATCTCTAAGATGGGTTGCAGGTAGCTTACTGGACCTAAATCCAAACTGAAATGTAGTAGCCCTTTGTTGGCTGGGGACTCACACACATACTCTGTTTCTGGAAGACACAGACTAAACTTTGTGGCCCTTGCTCCAGCATGTTCCTGTTTCAAATGCCAACACAGTCTCCAAAAAACCCCATTTTTGCCATTCAGACTTGATTATTGAGCTGTGACCTGCAATCAAATTTAAGTAACGACCAGTCTGAACTGAGCTTTTCCTGTACACTCGTATTCCTCATTTGTATAGTGAATTGGAGTAGGAACCTGGACAGGAACTTGCTTAATATAAACCAGCCCTTTTCGTTCAGATCCCACTTGTATTTTTTAACAAAGGATGTATTTCCCCTTTGAAGTAAAGCCTCTCTTTTTCTAGTGATTTTTTTTTTTTTGGTGTTTTTGTTGTTGTTGTTGTTGTCGTTGTTGTTGTTCTGGTACTGGGGATTGAACTCAGGGCCTTGTGTCTGCTAGGCAAGCACTCTAACCACCTAGCTAAATCCCCAGCCCTCTAGTGAATTTTTGTTGACCTTCTTTTGTGTCAGAAGTGGAATCCAAAGGGACTTTCCCAGTTCTTTCCAGCACCATCCTGGACCAACACATAGACACCTTCAAGTGCCACTTGAGCTCAGTTGTCTTCCTGGTGGTGCTGGTGCTGAGGCATATCGAGTAAGTCCTCTTCGATCCAGACCTCCCTTGCTCCAGGTAAAAGTCTTAGAGACCTTATTTCAAGTTAGGAGTGCACAGATTCATTCACGTTATTAAGGCTCAGTCCACACAGTTGACAGTGAGGACTCCCACAACTGTTTTAGTTGCCCACCAAGAAACTTCTTCAATAGGTAACTCCAACATGGATAACCCAGGCTCCAAACCCTCTGCTAGTCACCTTCCAGACACTCCAGCTTCTCCTGCTAAAAATTATAATTCCGAAAGCTATAATTGGTTAAGTCGCTGGAGCCAGATAACCTGGGATGATCTAAAACTTAGCTTGCCAATGTGGGGTTCTTTTCAGTTCTGAAACATGCCTATTTACATGTATATTTAAATATATAAAATACTGAACCTCTCAGAGGCATTGGGCAGCATTCTTTATTTCAAATCTTCTAAATGAACCCAAGAATCTTTGTGCTCCTCTCAAAGAGAATAATGAATTCAAACTAAATCTCAAACTCAACAATTTACAAAAAGAAACTAGTGCTTGCTATAACAAAGCTAACCCATCAGTGCTCTCAAGGCAAATGCTGCTGCAGGTCTTTCTCCCTATCTGCCATCTGTTCTTCCCCACCACTTATACACTTCCCCTCCTTCCTACTCTCCAAGCTCCCTTTATTTTGCTCTCCTGACATCCCTGCTCCTTTCTCCAATCATTCAAACCCTTCCCTAACAGTGCCCTTTAAGATCTAAATTACAGGAAATGGAAATGACAGTCCTTGGACTAAATTGGAATGTTTAGCCATTGTCAACAGTTTGCTGAGCCCCAGAGTTGATCCTCTTGAATTCATATGACAGATTAGTCCAGTGATAGCAAACCTTTTGGACACCAAGTGCCTAAACTGCAACCCAAAACCCACTTATTGCAGAGTGCCAACACTACAGTTAAACCTGAATACAGAGGTTTTAGTTTAGAAAAAACAGCTCATACATTAACATCTTTTGTTTTAGAAGAAATGACACCACTGGTTTAGTCTGACCATTAGCACATAACCAACACGGATATTCAGATCTTTACCAACTTACTGTCATGTTTGTGAAAATGTACACATGAATAGATGCTAACAGCTGAAGGACAATGCCTCTTTGAACATCGTTAGGTAGATGATGGCCTAAAACTTGATAAAGTACAAAAAAATAGCAGCTAGTATACTAAAAATCATTAATTTCCCAAAAGCCAAACAGCACTATACCCAAAAGAAAGATAAATCTGCCCCTGATTACTTTGATAGATTTGAATAAAACTTTTAGTAAAACTCAGGAATTAAGGAATTGTGATTCTCAACTCACTTATCTTTGTGGCCTTCAGCACCCTTAGACAAACAGTATTATCTCACTTGGGCAGTAAATGCTCCCTGAAATAACTTTTTTTTTTTTTTTTTTTTTTGTGGTGCCGGGGATCGAACTCAGGCCCTTGTGCTTGCAAGGCAAGCACTCTAATCACTGAGCTAAATCCCCAGCCCCTGAAATAACTTCTTTAGCCAAGCAAAAACTAGAAAAGGTTAAGTAGCATAGTCACTTAAGCCTTAGATTGCTACGGTAGGAGAAAGCTGCCAGATTAATGGCATCCCAATTATAACAATTAAACAGGGTCACCCCAACTGCCTTCATATCTCAATGAAAAGCACATTAGCTGGTTTTGTTTCGTTTCAAATCCAAATGATAGCTTCAGTTAAACCCTGATAAAGTACTTCACCATCCACTCCAAGCAGAATTAAGGGGGCTCCAGGGACATTCAGAGAACATTTCATCTACTTAAAACCAACCAACTAGGGAAATTACTAAAATTGGGAACAAAATAGGTAGGGCTCTGGTGACACCTGAGGGTACTTTGTCCATCCTTACCCCTGACACACTATCATGTGTCCTCCCCAGGTTGGGGTTATTCACCATCCTATGACCGTTCCTTAGCCTCTGCCCTTTTCCTTCCAGTTAGACCATCTCTCAGGAAGTCACTGCTTCCTACTCAATAACCCCCATATACCTTTTGGGGAGGAATTTTCTAGAAGCATATTGTTATGGTTTGTGCCTAGATGTCACCCCAAAGCCTTGTGCAGTTTTAGGTGGGGCGTTTTCAGAGGTAGCTGGATCTAGAGTATGTGATTACTAAACTAGTCCACTGATTGATTTGGCATATTTTGTTGGGATCAAGGATGTGACACCAGGATTAAGGATGCTAGGATTAGGGGTGGTGGGAGTGCCACCCACCCTAAGGGTAAGTAGCCTGGATAAAATGTAAGGGCAGAAAGAAGCTAAAAAAGTCCCTTGCTTGCCTTGCTGCCTTGTGCCTGTCTGCCGTGCCACCCTGCCTTGGAGTCAGCCAATTACGGACTGAAACCTGTACAAACTGTGAGCTAAATAAACCTTTCCTCCTTTAACTTTGGGTGTCAGGTATTCTGTCTCAGCAACAAGAAAAGTAAGACACATATCAACCCCATATCCCTTTCTCTGCAAGAGGAAATGATACTAGAATTAGCCCCATCAGAAAGCCCTGGCTTTATAGTACCTACCCAAGTGTATCACCTATCAACCCCGTTAACCCTACCCATCCTGCCCTCTAAGAATTGCCTGAGAGCCTCTGGGCACCTTCCAGTAATGATGTTGGTCATGTCCACTTAGCCCGTTCAGTTAAAATCCAGGTGGATTAAAATCCTCTGATCAATATCAAGCTGTAGTTCTTAAATCCCAAAGTCTTGGCTGGCATACAACCAATAGTACACAACTTTATACATAAGAAACATTCCTTACAATAGCCCTTGCAATGCTCCTATCCTACTTGTCCACCAGCCTAATGAAAGAAGGTAGAGATTTGTGCAGAATTTCAGAGCCATTAACAACACATAGTTACTAACACCCATCGGTCCTTGATCCTTATACCTATGAGCCTAGACTTCAAAGCTGTTGGCCTCTGTGATGCTTTCTATAACCAGTACATCTTGACCTGTAAAAGCCAACAAGATAACTGGAGAGTCCTTCCCTAAGGATACACTGACAACTTCATCTACTTCTCCAATTGTTCGGACTAAGCTGATATCCTCTTCTAATATGGTTCAACCTTACTTCAATTCATGGATGATCTGCTTTTATGTATTCCATCCTGAAAGGCTTGCCTTACGACTGCATCCACTTGCACCATAACCTGCCCTCTAGAGGGCATAAGGTCTCAAAGGGAAGACTTCCATTCTGTCAGACCTCCTCTTGACACCCAGAGGTATAAATCTCAGCTCTTTGTGCTCGCAAGGCATTTAAGCGTTCCCTTTTCCCTCATCGGGTACTCTTAACTAGCCCATGTACAGCTAAATTAGGGGACATAGACTTGTACTAAATGGACCTCAGCTTCTGACACTGATAGAACCTGAAAACCTGGCTCTCAGGACAAAAGCAGCAGTTCTGCTACCATAAGCCTACTGAAGCCTTTGGTATTAGTAACCCAATAATTGTAATTCTTTTTTTTTAATCTATATAATCATTTTTTTAACTTTATTTTTTACCAAGAACATGTATACACAGTGATCACACTCATCATAGTTATTTTGTACCCATACATGAAGTATCTTGGTTCCCCCCCTTTAATTCTAATAACTAACTTCACTGTCATCTACAACTTTACTGTGACCCACTCTAGAATATGTGCCCTGAAGCTTTTCAGGTGCAGGTTTACTCCTTAATAAGACCTGTGCCCTGCTTTTTTCTTATTATAGGCCCTCAAACGTACGTAGACCAGTCTTACTCTCTGAAAACAGCACATCTGTTTCTCTGCCTCTGGCTTTAATTTTGTATCAGTGAGATCTGCAGAAATACTATTCATAAAGTTAAGCCCCTTTGCCAGCAACACGAATCTTCTTGCAACGTGTACAAGTCAACTGGAAAACCACCTCCACTCCATCACTGCCAAATGAATCACCCTGCTGTGCGTTGGTCTCTCCCTCTGTCAGCTGGTATTCCTCTCTTTTTACCTTTTCCTTTTCCCTTTCCACTAACCTCCAAAAGATTTCAGGGCTCTTTTGTACCTTGCTGGGTTTAATCTTACCAGTGGCTACAAGACTAGGTCTTTGAATTGTAGGTGTCCAGACAGTTGGAGACGGGTGTTACATGACTGTTCCTACAAGTCTGCTCTTCCTACAGTCCAGATCACACACTGGAAAGAAGGGCCCTCTTTCTGTTACCTGCGGTTGTCCTAATGATAACCCCTGAGATTTTGAGGATGATGGCAGTGGGCATTCCCAAGGGTATGTTTAGCAAGAGGGGTTGATCCTGGAGGTTGGGCTGAACTAAGATCCCAGCTAAGAGTTGCCTCTGCCTGTCATGACTCATGATCATTAACCTTTCCTGCACGGTCAGCACAGTCATACCTTCCACCACCTAGGCCATTAGAGCGCAACAGAAATCTTTGGATTCCTCGCTTCGATAGTTCTGAATAACTGAGTCACACAGTGTTAGAGATGCTCTTGCTGCACTGGTCAAATATTTCATGTTGCACTTGGATAAATACTTCTAGCCAGGTTGAGTTGGAAATGTCCAAAATCTTAGAATTAGTCAAGTCCTTAAAGGGTTCTCAAAGGGTCCTCACGGCTGTTAAACTGTGAGTTCTCAGCTATTTCAGTTTGCCACCCTGTGCCCTGGTTCCCTCTTTCGCTCTGCCCTACAGCTTTTAATGATTCTCTTCATCTGTGAGTCAGCATCTGCCTTCTCTTTTGAGATCATGGTGCCTGTGTAAGGGATCCCAACAAGAGACTGCTGTCCGCATCCTGTTGGTACCTCTGAGGATCCAACCAGAAAGCACAACCGGCTGAATGCAAGAGACCGGTTGGGATCTCACAGGCGTCCAGGTCCTCTCACAAGCAGACTCTCCAGCTGCTCACTTGGTCACCACTCGCCTCCACAATCCCCCCGAGGGACGGAGGGCCTGGAGCAGCTTGCACTCACCCTGATTCTCTGGTGGGACATAACAAAGAGGACCAAGTGCCCAACTGGACCTGAGCTTAAAGTGGAGTGTGGTGGCCTTTTACTGATGGGGGTCACACACCTTCTCTGTCTCTGGAAGAACCACAAACTGAAGTTTTGGGCCCGTTCCTGTTTTCAGCAGCCGTGATACACAGCCCTAGAAGGTCTCATCCAGACCTGCCCGTAGAATATGACCTGCAATACAGTGTAAATACCAGCTAGCACTCCAGCACTCAGCACCCTCGGATCCTCATTTACACAGAGGGACTTAGTGGGAACCTGCGCAGGAACTTTAGATAAGCTACTTCCTGTGTGCTCCTTTAGGTTGCATTTTGCATTTGTACTGATGGCCATATCTCCCTGGTTTGGCAAACTGCTGGTTGAAATAGTGTCCCTTTTTGTCTTAGTTTTCCTAGTAAATTTTTGTTGACATTAGAATCTGTTTAACATTAGTAAAGCCATGTTATTTGGTTTTGTGTTTTGGTATGCATTTTTCTTTTTTTTTTTTTTTGGTGCTGGGAATCGAACTCGGGTCCTTGTGCTTGCAAGGCAAGCACTTTAACCGCTGAGCTAAATCCCCAGCCTTGGTATGCATTTTTGATGGTATAATCATTTTTCATCTAGTTATTTATATATGTAAAATAAATGTTTATTATACATGTTAATAAAATATGTAAATTTTTTAATGTTTGTTTCTTTCTTTAGTAAATGAAAGTGCTCTTCACTCAGAAGTATAAACATAATTCACCCACACGCTTACCAGATCTGGCACTTACTTTATTTTTAGCCTCAAGCAGAGATCTAGTACTTTTTCCAAATAGCACATTATCCCAGAGCCATTTATTCCATCTTTTAACCAGGAATTTCAAATACCACATACATCATCATAATGCTTATGTATATTTGTTTCTTTTTTTTTTTTTTTTTTTGGTGCTGGGGATCGAACTCAGGGCCTTGTGCTTGCAAGACAATGTATATTTGTTTCTGAGCTTTTTAAAATTTACTTTTCTTTCCTCCATTTCTTTATCGATAAGCTACTGGAGAATAAGGACCTAATGTACTTGGTTAATTGTCCCCAGAGCCGACTCACTACCTGTTATACAATAGATGCTGCGTGTTATAGTTCATCTGTTTCTTCCCATTCCATTGCCACGTTTCTTTGTTGTTGTTTTGCTTTTTGTTTTTTAACCAAGAACATGTATTGGTACATTGTGTATGTAATGGTCACATTCATCATGGTTATTTGTACCTGTACATGATGTATCTTGGTTTCCCTCCCTCTTCCCTACCCATTCCTTCCATTGTCCCATCCTTCCCTATTTACAGCAGGTTTATTTACATTTTTCCTTTTGTTTCCCTTTTCTACTTTCTTTATCCTTTCCTTCTTTTCCCCCTTCTCCCCTTCTAGTTCTCCTCTCTTTTGAATATGTTCTTTTCTATAGTATCTATTGAACCTTTTTGTCCTTATTTACACCTGTGGTTTCTCAGAGAAACAATTCGATGCATACTCATGAGTGTCTCATTTATTTCACTTAAGAGTATGTTCTCGGGCTGGGGATTAACTCACTGGTTAGAGTGCCTGCCTTGCAAGCACAAGGCCCTGAGTTCGAGCCCCAGCACCAGGAAAAAAAAAAGAAGTATGTTCTCAAGTTGCATCCATTTATCTACAAATGTCTTGTTTATCCTTTTTTATGGCCAAATAGTACTCCATTGTGTAGAAAAACCACATCTTCTTTAGCCATTCATTGGTTGTTGGGTATTTGGGTTGTTTCCAAGACTTAACTATAATAAATTGTGTTGCTATGAACACGGTTGTGCATATATCACTGTGGTATGATGTTTTTAATTCTTCTGGGAAGATACCAAGCAAAGGAATAGCTGAGTCAAATGGAACCTGTACTTGGAGTTTTTGAGGAATCTCCACACTGATTTCTGCAGTGGTTGGACCAGCCTACATTTCCACCAACAGTGTAGGAGGGTTTCTTTTTCCCCGCAGCCCCACCAGCATTTGTTATTGGTTGATTTCTTGATAATAGCTGTTCTTTCTGGAGTGAGATGGAATCTTAGCATTGTTTTGATTTGCATCTCTTGAATGACCAGTGATGCTGAACATTTTTTCATGTATTTATGTGGCGTTCTTATTTCTTCATCTGAGAAATGCTTATTCATTTCGGATGCCCATTTTTGGATTGGGTCTTTAAATTTGGGGGGATTGATTTTTTTGAGTTCTTTATATATTCTAGATGTTAGACCTTTGTCTGAGAGACAGCTGGCAAAAATTTTTTCCCAGTCTATGGGTTTTTGCCCCGCTCTATTGGTGATTTCTTTTGCTGTGCAAAAGCCTCTTAATAGGGTGTGGTCCCAAGCACTGATTCTCTGTATTGTTTCCCGTGCAGTCTAGGTTCTGTTCATAAATTTTTTTCCTACACCTATGTCTTCAAGAGTTCTTTCTAGTCTATTCTCAGTAGATTTAGTGTTTCTGTTTTAATGTTTAGATCTTTGATCCACTTCAATTTTAGTTTAGTACATGGTGAGAGACATGTATCTAGTTTTAGTTTTCAGCATGTTTCATTGCCATGTTTTTAATTACTGTAGCTTCACAATAAATATGTACTATTTTTGTTTTATTTATTTTGTTATTTGTAAGTTTCTTGGCTAATAGTAAAAATCATTAAGAAACATTTTACTAAGTCCAAAAAAACCCATGAGTCTGATTAAACTATCATTAAATGCATGACTTGCTGGAAAGTATGTTGCTTCTTTACTCAGAAACATGTTATTTATTCATTTACTTCATTTTTTTATTCATTTACTTCATTTTATTTATTCATTTACTTAATTATTTTAGTCTTTTACCTTAATAGGTGTAATGACTTTCCAAGTAATTCTTCTGGAGTTTGTAGGTTTTAAATAATATTATGGATAATAATAGTTTTGTCATTTTTACAATATTTATTACATTGGCCAGAGTTAGCACTATTGAGTAACAATGAAAAGAATAAATGTGACGGAGTTTTACTGTGGAAAGAGGACCTTCAAAATAAAGGCTAGGCTGGAGCTCCAGTGGCACAATCAGTTAGCGCACGGTACTTATATAAAATGAAGGCTAGGCCTTTTAGGTGTGTATCTTCCTGAAAGAGTTAAAGACATCATATTACAGCGATACATGCATACCCATGCTTATAGCAACACAATTCGTAATAGCTACATCTTGGAAGCTACCTATACGTTGATCAACAAATGAATGGATAAAGAAAATGTGTTTATGCACAATAGAGTCTACTCTGCCATAAAGAAGGATAAACTTGAGTCATTCACAGGAAAATGGGTGTACCTTGAGACACCATAATGTTAAGTGACATAAATCAGACACACGAGCTTAAATATCACATGGTTTCTCTGATGAGTAACCCAAATTATAAAGAGCAAAATAAAAGATAGATAATAAGAAATAGGGAGATAGATGTTTTGTATGTGGTAGGGGAACCAAGAGATGGAAGTAGGGAGAAGGAGAGAAGGGGAAGGGGAAGAAAAAGGATTAAGATGTATTTTGTACATGTACGAACTCCCCACAAGGAATGTGATCATTATGTACTGCAGACGCATTCTAATAAATTAAGGAGGGGGGCTAGGCAGGTAACTCAGTGTGAAGGCTCTGGGCTCAATCTCCAGTACCCCTCAAAAACTGGAGGCCTGGACAAGATTCTCTTAGCGCTACCAGGACAGTGATCTAGGATAAAAAGTAGTGGAATAAAGTGAATGACGTTGAGGATTTCTGTTTTAATACCTTGATTAACACTTGTCTTTGTCATTTAAGTGACTGAAAGTCAGATCTGTGTGCAGCCTAAACTTTAGAACCAGAAGTAAGAGTGTAAATGTTGGGTTCCCCTTTGTTTCAAGCATCAGATCACAAGCAGTTATCTGCACAATCAAATGGTAATTAAGTATGAAGTGTAGAATTTTTAATTTGGTGTGGATGTTTGTCTCAAAAAGTTCAGTACTTTGAGTACATTATCATTGTGTTTAAAATGTAAGGTATTTATGAATTTGAGAACTTAACCCTTTCAGTAAAAGGAAGAGGGTACGGTGGCACATAGATTGGGATTAAAGACTGAACAAAACTCACAAAAGTGTTTCATGTACTAAACAATTCCACTGTTCAACATTAGTAGAATTTGTTTCAGTATCAATCTAATGATAGCGCAAGCAGTTTCCAAAGATATTACTACACAAATCAGAAAACTCTGTTTAGTTCTGTGTAGAATTAGAATGATTAATAGCCACCACTGTATCACCAAAAAATATATCACCAAATACTTCTACCCCAAATTGCTGGGCAGATTTGCCCTATTCTTTATATGTTCTTTTTGTAATTCAGTGCCACAGCTCAGTTGATTAATTGAATTGTGAATAGTAAATAGGGGGAAAATTGTAAGCAGACTTCTAGGTAGAAAAGAATATTATAAATGTACTTATTATAAATTTACTTATAAATTTATATATTATATCTTGATTATATAGCTTATTATTTATTATAAATTTATTTGACCTTGCAACTGTACTTTCTACTTGTATTCTGTATAAATCTCATAAATCAATTATCTGATACAGACTTTTACTAGTCATTATATATTTTAATTTCTCTGGCATTATTCCTTTTTTTAATAAGATACTGATTTCTGTTTATTGATTTCTTATCTTGTCTGCTGACTTTGTAGTTACTTCCCTTAAAAACTGAATTACAGATGTTAAAACTGGTAAGTAATTATAACTGTGATTCAGGAAGGAAAAATACTGAGCACAGAGTTTCGACCAGTTTATCATCTGAACAGTACGCCTTGGGAGATCGTGTCCTCTAACAAGATAAAGTAATACAAATGTACTATTATTTGCTGAGTTATCAATATGTAACATTACCTCCGGTATTCTTTTTGATCATAAATCTTCTGTGTAAAAAAAGTTTCAAGACTCCATTCCTCTTACTCAGTTCCAATGTGTAGTTTGAAGAAAGGAATATTCCCTATATAATGTGGTATATTCTAACACTACCAGCAACTAAAGACAGGGGAAGGGGCAACTCAGGTGGTTGAGAGAGCCAAAGATCAAGAAGTACATAAGAAATCAAAGATGAAGAAGTTAAATACTTAGATGTTAAAATAGAAACTGAATGTCAAGGACTATATCTTCGTACATTGATAACTTTGATTAGTAGATACTCAGAACAATGATATGACTACCAGTCACTTAGCAAATTCTTCAATACCTCTATTTCCCTCACTCCTAGTATCCTGTAAGTTTCCAGTTGCAGTTGTTTACATTTGAATCGTGTCTTAATCTCCCCTCCTTCTATTTCCATCATCACTGCTCTGCTTCAACACATCATCTTTGCTTTCTAAATGATCTTATCTCTTTAAAAGCTTAGACTCCACACAACCATCAAGATTTTTGGTCTGAAAGCCAGATAGTATAGCACTCTCTAATTTAAAAACCTGCAGTGGTTTCTCATTGTAATCAAAAGCCCAAACTCCTCAGCATGGCATTCAAGACTTTTTATAATCTCTTCCCTTCCACTGATAGCCATACTGTATTACTCAGAGTTCCCTAAAACCTGCTCTGGGTTAGTGCTCATGTCCCCCTGCCCCTTATTAGGCTGCTACTTTTTCCTCTCCCCTGAGGTCCAACTAGAACACAACTTTTTTTTTT
>PVJO010033584.1:0-11932 GCA_004026905.1 Hystrix cristata
TTGTTTTTCTGACTTTGTTAAGAAACTTTGTAAAGGAGCAGAGTAGATTTGCCCCTCGGGGAGCACAAAGCCGATAGACACCCGGGGGAGAGAAGAAGGCAGACAAGTTTGCTACCTGCAGCAAGTAAGAAGAGCTCCGGGGACAGCTGCCAAACGGGGTCTCCTGGAACACAGGGGACAGGAGGATCGCACTGGACAGACTGCTGCACACACACAGTGGGAAGCCTGGTGTCACAGGCAGAGGCGGCACGTTCCGGAGCGTGTGGGACACATTCCAGTTCATGCTCCTTCGTACTGTGAGTGTTCAGAAGTGGTGGATGGTAACACAGCTGTGCAGGGTGGAGAATTTAGTATTATGGTGTGTGGGTGGGTTTTTTCCCCAATACTGGGGAATCAGTTGGTGCTCATTATAGAAACAGATTATATCTATATATATAGCAGGCTTACAATGACCGCCTGCAGAGTCAGGTGTGGAAGAGTGAGAAAGAGCTGTCTGTACACTGGAGAGTCGAAGGATCTAGTCAAAAGTTGGATGCTGGAGCTCACTATAGAGTCCTGTGCAAGTCCGTCAGGAAGCCGAAGGGTCTGCACTAGAAGACTGAAGAGTCTGCTCTGCAAGGCTGAAGAGCTTGGGCTGGAAGCCAGGAAATGGATGTCCAGGGCAAAGGCCAAGACTGGAGCTTCTCTGAAGACACAAAGCGAGTCTTGCTTCCTCTTTCCCCTTTTTACTCCATTCAGGCTACAAGCCTGTTGGTCAGTGCCACCCACACCCAGGATGGGCCTTCCCATCATCCACACCCAGAGCCCTACTAAACCTATCAGTGGACCAATACAGTTACCACACCCATAATTCATATTCATACACTTTAGACCCAAGTGCCTCTGAAAAGCCTCATCTGTGGGCAAAATAGCCTCACCTATGAGTGCATGGGGCTTTGGGAAGACATTTAGATACAAGCCATTACATCCTACCCAGTCCCTGCCTTGTCCCCCCAGATGCACCTGGCCCTGGGTTGGAATCACAGGAGGAGGAGAAGGCTCTGCTGTGTGAGGCCACCTAAAGTGGAGGGATCACTGTGCTCTGCTGGTGCCCAGCAGGTAAGGTGGTGGCGAAGTTGGGGCTGGGCCTTTTCCTAGTAAGGGACATTTCCTCTGCTTTTCTTCCCTCTTCCTCTTCTCCCCCCGCCCCCACCCCTTGTCCTCCCTTCTCCTTGCCTCTCCACACAGCTGGCCTTGTGCTAGACATGGCTGGCCCGTGGACGGCTCTGGTCTTCCCCAGTACTGTGTTGGCCCAGGGTGAAGCCAGTACTCACAGGAATGGCTTGATCTGTTGTCACCTAGACCAAGATAGAATCAGCTAGCTGTTGCCCTAGGGTCAGGGTCCATGGCTGAGTGTCTCAGTTACTTTCTCATTGCTGAGAAAATACTCAACACCCATAAAGGAGAACGGGAGCAGAAGACTGCGGGTGGCTGCTTCCCAGGAGAAGCTCTTTTGTGGCTGGTTTCCCTGAAGTGAATTCGGCTGTTCTCATTGGAAGAGGAGCTCGGGGCCGTGCTGTCACCCAGGATGGCTGCTGTTCGCTTCAGTGGAGCACTGGTCTTCATCTCCACTGTGAGCATCATATCCTGGCTCTAGTATAGACTCTTCAGCCTTTCAGTGCAGACATGGACTTACGCGGGACATTGCCACGGGCTCCCAGCCCTCAGTTGGATTTTGTAGATCTCCAGCACGTAGAAAGACATTTTGCACTTTCCTGCATTTGGCTTGTGGGTGAATGTTCTAACTTGTAATTGTCCTGTCTTAAATCTGCTCTCTTGCAAACCATCGACTCTAGAAAAGTAACTAATACACGTGCCATGCACTGCTTCTCTTCTGCGATGACCCTGTACCAGGAACAGCAAACCTTTTAGAGACAAGTGCCCAAACTGCACCCCCAAAGCCGTTCATTTATCTCAAAGTGCCAACACTGCAATTAAACCTCAATACTGAGGTTTTAGTTTAGAAAAAACAACTCATACATTAACATCTTTTGTCCTAAAAGAAAAACAAATAACATGTATGCCATAGGTTCACTACCACTGGATGCCTCCCTGCCTTGGAGTCAGCCGACTGGATTGAAACCTCTACAAACTGTGAGCCAAAATAAACCTCCTCTTCCAATGAGAACAGCTGAATTCACTTCAGAGAAACCAGCCGCAAAAGAGCTTCTCCTGGGAAGCAGCCACCTGCAGTCTTCTGCTCCCGTTCTCCTTTATGTTGTGTCAGCAATAATCTTCAGGTGGGTCTTCTAGCCCAGAACCACACCAGCTCAGTCTAGCTAGGAATTCCTGCTCAAGCTGACCACAATAAGTCCACCACAGCATGGCAGGCAGAAGGGAGCAAAAGCAGCAAGCAGCAGAAGAAGGGGTGAGATAGCAGAAGCAGCTGCAGCAGCAAGCCTGCCTCTCCCTTTTATCCTATCCAGCCTTTTCAGGGGTGTCACCCACACTTGGGGTGGGCCTTCCCACTATCCACATAGTTAGGTACCCAGAACTGTGGTAAACCAATTAGTGGACTAATTTAGTAATCACTTGCTCTTAACCCTGGTATCACACTCTTAATCTCAGTATCACACACCCCAAATCCAGTCACCCCCAAAAAGTCCCACCTATGATCATATGAGGCTTGGGGGGAACATCTACATATAAGCCATAACACTGCTCCTGGCATCCCTATGTTCTTAGTTTATGGGGGTCTCAGGCAGCTCCCACGGTGGTGATCACCACAAGTCATCGAAGTCAGAACTGCAGGGCTGGGATCAGGCTGAAGACCCCCGACTGCAGAGCACCCCGAGGCCTGCCTCAAGGTGAGTCCCTGGGGGATGCAGGTCATGAGGGGACATGTGGGGACGAGTGCAGGTCCTCTGTCTGGCAGGATCCAGGTAGGCACTGGGAATGTGGACCAGGCTTACACGGATTGGGCAGAGTTAGACTTGGCCAGGGAGCCAGGGATGGGTGTGGCCAGAGTGGGCAGCTGGGCCTGCAGATCTGGAACACACATTGGCAGGAACACAAGTGTCTTAGTCATTTTTGTGTCACTGGGAAAAATATACAACGCCCACAGCTGAAAAGAGGAGAGGTTTATTTTGGCTCACTTCTCAGAAGAAGAAGTACAAATGGCCAATAAATACACGAAAAAATGTTCGACATCTTTGGCCATTAGAGAAATACAAATTAAAGCAACACTGAGATTCTATTGTGCCCCACAAAGATTGACTGAAACACAGGGTAGGTGTGGCAGGCGGGAGGGGAGTGAGATGGAGGAAGTAGATTGGGCAGAGCCTAGACCTTGCAGGGCCCATTACTGGGCAACGACAAAACATGGTCTTGTCTGAGGAGCCCTGGGAAACCAGCAGAAAGTGTTAAGCAGAGAGATGATTTGATTTGTATGTTGAAAAGCTTGCTCTTATCGCATGGGGAATAGGTGATGAGGAGGACAGACAGGCCGTGTAAGAGCCATGAAGGAGCCATGGCCCATGCAGGAGGTGATGGAGGGAGGGTGACAGTGGGATGCGCAGTGGTGGACCAGTGTGAATGGTATTTAGGAAGCAAAAGCATCAAGACTCAGTGACGTTTAGGATGTGGGGAACAGCAGAGGAAGCAGGGTGGTCTGTTCATGATTTGTGGCTCTGGACAAAGCCAATCATAGAGCTTTGTCCAGAGGGAGAAAGCAGAGGGCCACTCTGATGGTCAGGAGGATTTGGATGAGTTGAGGGTGAGGGTCTTTGGCGTGCTCTGGAGGTGCAGTTGGATACGCAGGTGGCAGGCTCATAGGAGAGACTTGGAAGACATAAACAATAATTAAGATCTGGGAGGCAGAAATGAGAGCCTGAAGGAGAAAGGAGAATCAGTACTGAGCATTTCCTAGTCTGTACTTCCTCCTAATCATCCTTCTTTTCCCTCTTCCTCCTTCTTCTCTCCTGCCTCCTCCTCCTCCTCTTCCTTCGCTTCCTTTTTCTTTGAGACAGGGTCTCCCACATAGCCCAGGCTGTACTGGAACTTGTGATCCTCCTGCCTCAGCCTCCTGAGTGCTGGGACTACAGGCATGTACTACCACGCCCGACTCTTCCTGGTCCTTCTGTAGTCACACAACCTCCATAACTAATTTCTGAATGAATGTCCCTTCCATTGTCTTCTACAGTTTCACATCTGTTTTGTTCTCTAGCTGTACTGTGACTGTGGCTATGCTGTGGCCTAGTAACTGCCCTCCTAATACTAAAATATCTGCCAACCATGTAGTCTCTTTTCCCTGCCAGGCACACAGATGGCCTTTCATAGCTCCCAATTCAGATAAGGAAACTGAGTCCTGGAAGCATTGAGTGACAGTTATGTAAAGATGTTCCAATTGTCCGTTGCTATGTAACCAGTCAGCTTAACAAGTCTATGTTTAAACACAACAATGACTTTTGCTCACTCATGGACCCACAGTTTAGGCAGGGCCGGGTGGGGGCGGATGCTTTCTGCTCAGGAGGATGGATGAGGCTGGAGAGTCTACTTCTGAGATAACACATTCACCTGATTAGCAAGTTGGGTTTGGCCATAAGCAAACACCAACAATAAAAACTCCACCCTATGAATAAAAATCAGGCAAACTTGTCCTTTCCTGGGACAGAGGCTTTAATGGAAGCTCTGTCTGTCTTCCTGTCTAATTTGTCCCTCCAGGAGGCCACCCTGGTTGGCCCCGCATTCACATCCCATCTCGCCACGCTTGGTCTGCGCTCCCAGCAGCCCCCTGTGCTCTTGCTTTACCTGCATCCCCTCTGGCAGTGTCTGCTTTCTCTGTGATGTCTTCCTTCTGGATGTTTACCAGGACAGCACTTATTTATTTAGCTCTGTGTACTCTCCCTTCTTCTAGAAAAGATGCAAAGCAGACAAAAGGAATGCATCAAACAGAAGAAGAGTGACATCAATGAAATGTTCGGTGAAAGAAGGAAGGATGCAAAATGGAGCAGAAATAAGATGAAACACGCATGCCCTTGTGGAATAGACGTGGAAACAGCGTGGGTTCTAAGAGCAAATGTGCTACATGGTCATGTGCACAGTTCACGGTATTCAGAAGATGAAAAGGACCAGTAGTTGTAACTGTGCTGGGGGAGCAAAGATCAAACAGATCCAGAATGGAGAAAATGCTGCAAATAACCCTTTAAGCATCAATGGAACCCAGTAGCTCTCCACCTGGGGGGATTTTTTCCACAGGACGAAGATTGGTGATATCTGAAGGTTATCACAGCAGGGAAAGGTGCGGGTATTTGGGGCGGGGGAGGGCTTGCTGCTGCCATCAAAAGAGCAGAGGCTGGGGATGCTGCTAACGAAGGTTGCCCCCAACAAAGAATGATTGGCCCCGAAGTGTCAGCAGTGCCCTGGCTGAGAAACCATGCCCCAACCCCTTCTTTGGGCTACAGACATGGTACTACCTTAAAAGCAAGTCATTTTGGTCTATTGTAACTGAACTCTCTTGGGCAAGTCTCTCATGCCCTGGCCGGATACTGAGTCCCTTTCTTTAGGGCATGTTTGTTGTTCTAGCTTCCTGGAATCCTAGACTGGTACAGCTAGAAGATCAGGGCCAGCACCTCCACTGGTCATGTGTATGTGGCACCAGCACACGTCTAGCACTTGGCCAGAGTCCGTGTAGAAGGCAAGAGAAGCCCAGGCCTTGTGCCCAGCCTTTAGGGGGCTCACAGCCCACAACAGAAACCCCTCCAGGGGCAGGGTGAACCACCTGCAGAGTCCTGGGGCAACGGGGAAGGAACCAAGAGCTCAGGGCAGGGGCTGACATCTGCAGAGGAGTCTGAAGAAGACGGCATGCCCCCCATCTTCTTTCCTGGCCTCAAGATTTGGAGCTGGCTTCTCCTTACCAGCAATGTCTTCCTTTCTGTCTCTGAAAGGTGGTGTGATCTAGAAGAAAGAACCCGGGCTCTATAGTGAGACCTGGGCGGGTGTGCTGGTGCAGGCACACCCCAGAAGTGTGAACTTTCCTACCACGTGACAAGTGGCACAGCTTTCTCCAGGAGTCCATGAATGGAAACCTTCTTTGCTGAGCTGGCCCAGGGTTGGGACTAATAAAGGCGACCTTCCTCCCTTTCTGTGGTACTCTTAGAACATGGCCTAACATGGTTCTTTGTGGCTTCTGCCATTAGAAGTTGGGGGCTATGTCGCTCCTCTCCTTGTACTTGGGCTTTGTGACCATTTGGCCAGTGGAACGTGGTCCTTCCTGTTCCGAGTGGCTCTTCGAACTCTGCTGCCATGTTGGGAGGAAGTGAAGGGATAGACCAAGAGGCCAGTGTACCAGAGGTGATTAAAATACATGGAGAATGTCTAAATTAAAACACACTTTGTTGCAGTAAAAGAAACATTGCCATTCTAGCCCTCCTCAAAATACTGCCTCTTGTTTTGAACACACTCATCCCATCCCACCATTTTTCCACTCTCTGAAGTGGTTTTGGAAGTCCTCTCTTGTGAGTGCGATAAAAAGTAAAGTAAATGTGGCTGCTAAGTGCCATCCATCTTAGTTATTTTTCTTTTGTTGCTGAGACAAAATACCTGACACCCAAAGTTAAGGGCAGAAAGGTTTATTTAGGTCACAGTTCGTAGAGGTTTTAGTCCACAGTCAGCTGGGTCCAAGGCAGGGTGGCATGACAGACAGGCAGAAGGCAGCAAGGCAGGCAAGGGGGGCAAAAAGGGAATAGACAAGCCTCTTTCTGTCCCTTATATCTTATCCAGTCTCTCTGCACTAGGGCGGGCAGCACTCCCGCCCTTCATCCTAGCACCCTTAATCCTAGCGTCACATCCTTGATCCCAGCAGAACTGTGCCAAACCAATCAGTGGACTAGTTTACTAGTCACACATTCTAGATCCAGCCACCTCTGAAAACAGCCCACTTAGGACCACACGAGGCTTTGAAGGGACATCAAGACACAAACCACAACACCATCCAATGGAAGTACAGGTGTGTAAAAACATCACGATGTGTCCTCATCCACCCTATTCTCCGGATTTGGTGCCATGTGAACTCCGGCTCTTCCTCAAAGTCAAAATGACCATAAATGTAAACAGTTCAAGTCAATTCACGACATCGGGGCAGCCATGACAGCGCAACTAAAGATGCTTGTGAAAGAGAACTTCCAGAGCTGCTTCAGACAGTGTCAAATATGACGGGATAAGTGCGTTTGAAGAGAGGGGAGTATTTCAAGGGGGATTAATGGCAGTGTGTCTTTTACTGTAATATTTAAAACAAAAATTTAAACATTCACTATATTTTTTGATCGCATCTCAAAGGTGTTCTGGCCTCCTTCAGCCCAGGTCATGAGCAACAGCCATTAATAACCGCGAGCTAGAAATGACCAAGATACAGATGACCCCAGCTCCTGGCTATTGGGTCGCCCTGCCTTTAGCGATCCCCACCTCCAACCAGTGCCCTGTCCGCTGTACAGACGCAAGAGCTAAACACTTGCAAATATATGTTAATGTTTTAAACTCCATATTCCAGGTGGTTTGTAATAAAGCCACAAACGACTGAAACATCCTCTTTCATATTTCTTTCACATAGTCATTCAATAAATATTTTTTTAGCACTTGTAATATGTCAACTGCAATTCCAGATGCCAGGAATAGAGTAGTGAAGAAGCAGATAAAAGTCTTCATGGAGCTTATGTTCTATTAAGGGAGATAGACAAGCAGGAAACAAATAAAATATGGTAACCGGTTTGGAGGTTGGGAAAGTACTAAGGAGAAGAATAAAGGCAGACAGGACACTGGGAAGTGTAGTCCTGGAAGGCTTCATTCGGCAGGTGGCAACGCATAAATACCTGCAGGAAAGGAGGAACCAGCCACTTGGATGCTCAGTGGGAGAGCTTTCTGGGCAGAAGGAAGAGCAAGTGCAAGGCCCCTGAGGTAAGAGGGTGTCTGGAATGTGTGAGGAATGTTCAGTGTGGCTCCATGGAGTGGGTGCTGGGCAGTAGCAGAATGTGAGACCAGGGTGGTGGTAGTGGGCCTCAGTATAGGTTCTAAGCAGGTAGTATAGGGCTTGACAAACTGACTTTTTGCTTTTTCACTCTCGGAGCATTTGCTTTGGGGAAAGCCAAGCAGAGAAATAGCACCTTTGAACAGGACCACTGTGACTATAGGAGCCCAAAGATGGAAGCAGGGAGAACACTGAGGAGGCCATCCAGGTGAGACGATGAACTATGTGATTTAAAACAGGATATTAGCAATGGAGATGGTGGAAAGTGGTCAGAATCCCAAAGTATTCTAAGGGCAGGGTGACTAGGATTTGCTAAATGTTTGGACCTGGGTGTGATGGAAAGAGAAATCGGGGGTCTCTCCTAGCGTTTGACCTGAGCCATTGGAAAGGTGGATTTGCTATTCACTAGGATGGGTTTTGTGCTCAAGGAGAGATTTCAAAAATTTGAAAGTTTGAGATTCTGTGGCTGCCAGTCTCAAAACCTAAAAGACCCAGCCACATAGCACCCTCGTGTAGTCCCTTCCCACACAACACCAGGCTAAGCCAGTGTAGCCAATAAAATGGGACAGAAGCAATGTTATGCCGATGTTGAGATTAGGTTGTAAAAGACTGGACCTCTTTCCTCTTTCCTTCTGTCTCTCTTTCACTCTCGGAGCATTTGCTTTGGGGAAAGCCAGCTGGCGTATCGTGAACAGCCCTTTGGAGGGCCCATGTGGGAAGAAAACTGAAGCTTCTAGCCAGCAATATTGTGAGTGCACCCTATTGGAAACAGATCTTTCCACTCCAGTCCAGCCTAGAGTGCCTCAGCCCAACCAACATCCCCACTAGAACTTCATTAAAGAGAGATTTTGAGCCAGAACCACCCAGCTTGTCCCTTCCTGGGCCCCTGACACTCAGAAACTAGGTGAGATCATAAATGTGGGTTGCTTTAAGCTGCTGATTCTGAGGGTCATTTGTTACATAGCATTAGATAACCAATACAGATCCATATTAAACATTTGAAAGAGAATGTCAGGTAGGCTGTGGAGTCTGTAAGTTCAGGAGAGTGGCTAAAGCTGGAGTATAAATTGGGGAGTCATTAACATATAGACAACATTAAAATCCACCCAGAGCAAAGATTACTCTTTTTGTGGAAGATTTTCCTACTTCCCAGCTCCTTCCTTTTTTGCTTCATATTACATTGTCTTGCCTTTGCTGTGACTTTGTACCATGCTGGCTTTGCTCTGTCCCTGTCCCCATATTGGGTTTGGAGGTAACTTGGTGTTCTGTGGATCTGCTTCCAAACCTGGCACAAACTGTGATTACTAAATAAATGCTTTTGCAAAGTAGGAATGCTCACTGGACTCTGGAGGGTGAAGCAGATGACGTAAATGGCTAGACTGTGTTCCAGTTGCACGGTTGGGCTTTCTTCCAGCTGCCAACTTTGGCCTCTCAGAGCCTGTGAGGCCCCAGCTCGTACTCTGGTGGCCCTTCTGCTTCATTTCGGCAAGCAGAAGAGCGTGGAGTTAGCACCCCAAGAGCAGCCCTGAGCCAAGGTGCTCAGGAGTCGATGTATAAACACCTCAGCGCAACACTTACGGCATGGATGGGTGCTGATCTTTCGAAGTTGTGTATCTTGCATCGTTCCTTAGAGTTTCCCCTGGGGAGAGGGGGCTAAGTTCCAGCGGCTCCCTTTGGTAGTGGGCTTATTAATTAAAGTCCACCAGCCCCTTCCTCCCCTGGCCACAGTCCCTTCTCTGGGTCACTTTCTTGCTCCCTTGTACCTCTCAAATAAACAACTTGATTTCCAGTCCTTCCTTCAGGGCCTGCTTCTTGGAGAGCCAGACGACGACCTTGGAGAGGCAGAATTTGGTTAGACAGAGAAAAAAAAGCTCCCCAGCCCAGGAGAGGCCCAAGCTGAGGTTGGGTTCGGCGTTGCCCACGGGGCACGGTTGAGGGGAGCTGACCCCCAAGACAGTGTGACCTAACTGGACCCGCTGTCCTCCCAAGGGAAGACCCCGTTTGGGGGCTTTGCTGAGCCACGCCAGGCAGCCCTGCCCTGCGCTCTTCACTATGACCCAGGCTGGGTCTCTTTCTTCCCAGCTGCTGCAGCACGCAGGCAGCAGCTGACACTGCAGGGACGCACAGAAGGCTTTATCACACGAGGATGATTTTCCCGGGTGGGATGGCACTTGGCTCATGTGTTGGTGGGTGTGACTGCATGCTCACCAGCGCTGAGAGCATCTATGCCCCTCACGGGGTTGCAGGAGGGGCAGACTGCCGCAGGGTCCCAGCGCACGGTGATTTCCACCAGCCTCCCGCTTCTATTCAGAGCATCTTCGGCCTTGGCCATGACCCGCCCCCCATACACACACCTTGATTGTAGTCATTTTTTCACAGCCCAATGTCTGCCTGCTGGGTCCTGAGGGGCTGCAGCTCTGCCTGGCTGGAGGGACCCAGGCCTGCTCGGTGCCTCCCTCCCTCCGTGCCCCATTCACCAGAGAAAGCGAGCTTCAGCGGCGGTACCGCATTCACTGTAGAAGAACCTGAGCCAGTGTCTCCCGTTCACGACCAGGTCTGTTCAGCAACAGACATTACTTGGAGATTCCACGGAGGGCAGGAAGACGCCTCCCAGGCGCCCCACCCTCAAGACATCCATGAAGCCCCATTAACAGTGCGCGTACCTCCCAATCCTGGCGTCTCTTCACTTTCCTCCACCTGCTCTACCTTGGCAGTCCTTGGCAGTCTGAGTAAATGTGGCTCTCTTGACTTGAGATGCCCAGAGCAGCAGCTGGAGGGGAGAACAGAGAAAGGGAGAGGATGGAGGCTGCTCAGCTCCTGTACCCCCACCTCTCCTAGGTCCCGGGTGTGTCCTCTATCAAAATGCTACTCCTGTTCTGGGCCTTCTCCTGCAGTCAGAGGACGACGCTAGCTCTCACCAGACCATTTGCAAAAGCACGGTTTCCAGAGCGCTACCCACAGCGCGGTGAAAGGCCCTCCAGTACCAGCTTCACAGGCCATGACCTGTATAGCTGTACACCCTGTCACCCCACGCTTGGTTCAATGCCCTGTTGCCATCACCTTGAAGATCATAATATATTTTGAATAAGGGCCTGCACTTTCCTCTTGTGCTGGGTCTGCAAATTCCATGGTTGCTGCAGGTCCTTTTGCTAAGCTCACCTCATCACTCTGGTGCAAGTGCTGTCTGCTCCCCGCCAAGTCTGCTTTACCTCCAGCAAATGGAGTCTGAAGCAAGCTCAATAACTTGCCTGAGGCCACATGGCTAGTAAGTGGCAGAGCTGGGGGTTGAACCTGGGACTTCTAGCTCCATAGCCTACATTCCCTCTATTTCCAGTTGCCACTAGGTAATGTGCCTGTGATGGAAATCTGCAGTAGTTTGCATAGATTTGGGTTGTTTCTCCTTTGATGGGTGAGTCATGGAGGCCTCTAGTTCTTGCTTTATAATTTGGGTTGTGGCCAGGCCTGGATCAAAGCCTCCTGCTGGGCAGAATCAGGAATGCAGCTGGCCTGACCTCCTAGGGGTGGAGAGGCCTGGCCTCCCCTTGTTGCCTGACCTAGCTCCTTGCCAGCCCTTTGTCCACCACCTGCTGCTCCCAGTGGAGAGACCCTCAGTCCTGGGCTGTAGCCCTGAGGCTCCAGCCCCGACATGACAGATGGGAAAAGACAATCTGGAAGGGTCTTAATGCTTTTACCAGCTGCCTCTAATTTTATTTTGAAGGGAAGGAGAAGGAAAGGGGCACAGGAGGACAGGAGCCATTTCCCCTGGTGGAGACAAGCCGAGAATCAAGATAAATGGAGGCTCCTTTCAGTGCTCTGGCCACCAAGCTTGGGTTTGCTGGCAGACAGGCTTCTGTGCAGACCCTGCCTGGGTGCCGTGGGGCAAACCACAGAGGCAGGACCCTGGGGCAGCCACTGAGTTGATGTCGCTGGACG
>PVJO010033585.1:0-11912 GCA_004026905.1 Hystrix cristata
AAAAAAAAAAAAAAAAAAAAAAAAGATTGTTGTAATAGCTAAGTCTTGGAAACAGCCTAAATGCCCAACAACCAATGAATGGCTAAAGAAAATGTGTTTTTTCTACATAATGGAGTACTACACCACCATAAAAAAGGATAAACTAGAGTCATTTGTATGTAAATGGTTGTTCCTTGAGAACATACTATTAAGTGAAATAAATCAAACTCTTGTGAGTACACATCGAATTGTTTCTCTGATATGAGAAACCATAACTGTAAATAAGGACAAAGAAGTGTAATAGATATTATATAAAAGGAAGATAATATACAAAGGACAGGAGCACTAGAAAGAGAGAAGGGGGAAAAGCAAGAAGGGAAAAAAGGAAAGAAAGGGGAAACAGAATTCATGGAGAAATGTGAATAAACCTGCTGTAAATAGGGATGGAGGGAACAGAGGGGAAGGGTGGGGAAGAGGGGGGAGAGCCAAGATGCATCATGTATAGGTACAAAATAAATGTGATGAATGTGATCGTTATATGTACATTGTACCAATACATGTTCTTGGTTAAAAAATAAAATAAAATAAAATAAAATTCGAGGTTCCATGTGACCCAGCTATTCCCTTTCTAAGTATCTTCTTGAAAGAGTTAAAGTCATCCTACCACAGTGTTATATGCAGACCCATGTTTATAGCAGTACAATTTATAATGGCTAAAATCTTAAAAAATTTCATATGCCCATCAACAGATGAATGGATAAAGAAAATGTGGTATTTACACACAATGGAGTATTACTCTTCCAGAAAGAAGGATAAACTTCAGACATTTTTATGTAAATCTTGAGAACATAATCTTAAGTGAAATAAATCAGGCACATAAATTTAAACATCACATTGTTTTTCCTGTGTGAGAAACCCAAAATGTAAATAAGGAGCAAAATAGAGGATGGAGTCTGGCATGGTGGTGCATGCCTGTAATCTCAGCACTTGGGAGGCTGAGGCAGGAGTACCAACTTGAGTTCAAGGCCAGTCTGGGTTACATAATGAGTTCAAATCCAGCCTGAACTACATAGCAAGACCCTGCCTCAAAAATCAAAACCAGAACAAAACAAAACAAACAAAAAAGAGGATAGATATAGGGACGTAGGAAGAACATGTTCAAATTATAAAGAGAACAAGGCAGGGGGCAGGAGGAAGTGAAGGAAGCAAAAATTGACTTTAAGAAATAATCGAAAAGGAAAAAGTAGAAACAGAGCTTTTGTAAATTGGGAGGGTAAGGGGGCTGAAGGGAGGGGAGGGAAACAAGAGGAAAAAGACTTAAAATATATTATGTACAGGTACAAACGCCCCGTGGTTATGGCAAGCATACACTAATAAAAAATACTAATTAAATTTTTTAAAGATAGAAAAAAAGAAGTTGAAAAAATCTTTATTCCTATCCTAACAACAAATAAAACCAATAATCTGTAAAATTGTTTCTTGACACCATCAGAGACTGTTCAAGGATCTCAGGGCAACTGGTAGACTTGAGTTCTACAGAAAGACAGGTACTTCCAAGGAAAGAGACGTTATCTGCACCTGGGGCAGCACCACACGAGCCAGTATGAGCTCAACTAAAAACTAAAAAGTTCAACAAGCTGACAAATCCAGGGTATGGACCATCATCAAAGTTAAAAATCCCCTGGAAAGCTCAGACACAAAGAGAGCTTTACATTCACTTGTGGGCTCTTCCCCTGGATTTCACTAGGCACACGTCAAATGATGTGGTGCCCTGGAGTTGGCAGCTGAGAGAAAAGAAACAAGGCAGAAGACTAATCCCCCTTGGTGATTCAGGCCTAGAATGAGGCAGGAGGAGAAAAGCCACTCTCTGCCAAGCTCTGCCTAGATCCTTCTCCCTGATCTTCTCTAAGATACAAAGCCTCTAAGGCTACAAGAGGATGGAAAGCACATCCTATCACTCTCAGGGAACCGCAGAAAACTCACTGGAACTGAAGGAAGAAAGCAGAAAACACCCACTCCCCTGTGGGTGGAGCAGGAAAAAAATCCTGGGCTCAAATCATTAGATTCTCTATCAGGTGTAAGGAAATGAGATGACTGATGAGAAAATCCTACCTCTGAGGCTCTCAGACAGGGTATCTCTAAAACTAAGGCCAAACTAGGACAGCATAGAGTGAATCTCCTGCACACTGCCCTCCCCAACTAAACTAGTAAGAATTAAGTAATAAATAATGATAGTCTACACTTGAGATGGAGGCAAGAATGTGGAGAAGTAGCCTCTCTGAGGTGCTGGATCACAAGAAAATCCTAAAATTAAAGGTGGAACAAGAACATTGTGAGTCACACTTTGATACCCAGCCTTTATCTAAGCCCAGGGTAATGTTCAGAGAAATTTGACACTAGTGTAATGAGCTAACCATAGCAACAATAAAATCCACACCTAGACAAACTCCTCACTAGATTGAACAAAAACACCTCCTACATTCATATAGAAAGACTAGCAGAAAGTGTGCTCATTTTCAAGTTTAAATATTATTTATCTCAGTTTCTATTGTCCTGTGCATGATTGGTTTTCAAGCAAACATTATGAGACAAAGAAAGAAAAAAAAAAACAATCTTCTCTCAAGATATAAAAAAATCAACACAATCTGTCTCAGCGATGATCCCATATGTTGGAACTCTCAGACAAAGAATTTTAAACAATTATAATTAACATATAAAATGTTTCAGTAGCAAAGGTAAATAAATGCATTAACAAATGCAGAAAGCTGAGATAATGTTAAGCTGAATTAGAAAAAAACACACGTACATATGCTCGAACTCACATCATAGTCAAATTTTGAAAAGCAAAGGAAAAAACATTAAAGGCAGCCAGAAGAAATAAAATTACATTCCATCAAAAGGAAGAAAGGTAAGAATTACAATAGATTTATTGAAAACTCTAGGAGGTAGGACAAAGTGTTAAAAAAAAAAAGTATTGTTAACAACGAATTCCACATGAACAAAAACTGTCTTTAAAAATACAAAGTATATAGATAGTGGTGATGGTTGTGTAATAAATAGTGTGAATGCACTTAATTCCACTGATCATTATACTTAAAATGATTAAAATCAGAAATTTTATGTATGTATATTTTGCCACACTAAAAATACTTGGAAAATCCTTGGAAAAATATGAAAGAAAAATAAAAATATTTGGGGTTTTTTTTTTTCAAATACAGAGACCCAGAAACTATAAATTTTGCCACACTTGACCTTGACAATCCAGAATAGGGCAAGTGTTGGCATTTAGGAATCAGAAGGAGAGAAAAACAAAAGAACAAAAAACAAAGTCTGAGGCTACAGCTTGAGATCTGTAATGTACTTATAGCAACAAATAAAAAAAATTGACAATAGGAAATTCATTTCTGTACTTGGTAGCTTCTCTTCCATGGTCTTTAAAGGTACAAATTTCATTAATAAATCATCAAGAAGTTTAGAGTAGTTTAGAAAAGAAACAGTGGTCCATACTAAAGGCTAAAAGCAAGACATGGAAAGCTGCTGAAAAAGCCTCTTTGGAATTGTTTGGAAGGATCCCAAACTCAGTGTTATTGATCAGTGGGAGCTGGTAGAATAAATTTGTAAAGGGAGTGACTCCAAAATCTGTTCATGATAAAGTGTTTGTGAATAAAATCAGCTACCAAAGGGGGCTGCTAGGAGACAGTTTAGAGGCTACATAGCCCCTATCTTATCAACAGGTTGTATCAAAAGTCTATTTCAAAGTCAGTTATTTAGAATGAAGAATTCATTTCACCATAGAAATGATGCTACAAATCAGAGATTAGCACTATGGCTTACAGGCTGTACCCAGTCTATCTATCACCTGTTTTATCATATAACCCACAAGCTGAGAATGGTTTGTACATAAACAGTTGAAAAAATTTAAAATGACTAATACTAGATGGCATACAAAAATAACATGAAATTCAACTTTTAGTGCCTGTTAATAAAGTTTTATTGGAATATATCCATGTTCATTCATTTATGAATTGTTTATAGCTGTTTTCACTTATATCAGCAGAAATGAGTAGTTTTGAAAAGAAACCATTTGGCTCACAAAGCCTAACCACACTCATATATACACTTTATCTGGCCCTTTACCTTAAAAGTTTGTTGATTGTGAGGGTTAATTTTATGTGTAAAGTTGATTGGACTAAGAGACACTCTGATAGCTGGTGAAATTTTTTTTCCGAGTGTGTCTGTGTGAATGTTTCTGGAAGAGATTAGCATTTTAATAAGTAGACTAAATAAAGAAGGTTCACCCTTGCAAGGATGAGTGGATCATCTAATCCTTTGAGGGCCAGATAGAAGAAAAAAGTAGAGCAAGGGTAAATTCTTTCCTTCCTTAAGATGGGACACTAATCTTCTGCCCTTGGACTCTGGAGGTCTTATTTCTCTGGTCTTCTTTAGGACTTATACCATCTGTCTCACTCCTTTATAGGTTCTCAGACCTTAAGTATTAGACTAGGAGTTAAACACAGCTGCCCTTGTTCTCAGGCCTTTGGACTCAAACTGAATTTTATTACAGATTTCCTGGTCTTCAACTTGCAAACAACACATGATGAGATTTCTCAGACTCTATACACATGTGAGATGATTCTCACAATAAATTTCCTCATATGTGCGTACATAACTATATATACATGTATATATATATAATATAAGCGTGTACCGTATATATACTATTGGTTCTATTTCTTGAGAGAACTCTAAGACATTGAGCCTTCTTACAAAAGATTATTACATTTCCAAGATAACTGGTATCTTAGTGTTATGGCTTATTTCTAGATGTCTCCCCAAAGCCACATGCATTCATGGGTGGGGCTTTTCAGAGGTGGCTGGATGTAGGGTGTGTGAAAGTGGATTAAAGACACATGAACATGGATTAAGGATATGATAATTGGATTAGTCCACTGATTGGTTCAGCATTGCTCTGGATGTGGGTAATGGGAAGCCCCACCTGGGTGTGGGTGGCACCATCCAAAAAATTGGTAGTCTGGGTGGAATAAAAATTAAAGGGAGGCTTGCTGCAGCTGCTTGCTGCCTTCTGTCTGCCCTGCCATGGCCTGTTTCTTCTGTGCTATGCTGCTCTGCCTTAGAGCCAGCCAATCATGGACAGGAATCTCTATAAACTGTGAGCCGAAATAAACTGCTCCTCCTTTAACTTTGTCAGGTATTTTGTCTCAGCAGTTACTTTGCTCATTGCTGAGACAAAATACCTGAAACTCACAGTTAAAGGTAGAGGAAAGGTTTACTTTGACTCACAGTTTGTAGAGGTGTCAGTCCATAGTCGGCTGGCAGCAGGGCAGAGGAGAAACAGTTTATGGCCTGGCAGGCAGAAGGCAGCAAGCTTGCCTTCCATCTTTACCTTGATATTCTATCCGAGCTGCAAGCCTATCAGTGCCACCCACAGCCTGGTTGGGCCTTCCCGTTATTCACACCCTGAACAATGCTAAACCAATCAGTGGACTAATCCAATTATCACTCCCTAGATCCAGCCACCTCCAGAAAGCCTCTCTTATGAGTGAATGAGGCTTTGTGGGGACAGCTGGGTACAAGTCAGGACAGCTGGCAAAGCTTATATCATTTAAAATGTGGTCGTGCCCAAGTGTTAATAAAATCCCCAAGTCTATTCTGTGAGTTCCTTTGAGAACTCCAATGGCCCTTCAGGTTCTGAATATCAGAGCAAACTCTTTATTGGTCAGGGTTCTCTAGAGGTAGGCTGTACAAGATCAGAGGTGGGAGAGTCCACAATGCCATGTGTACTCTGGAAAGCTACAGTACCCTGTAGATGCTCAGTCCAAGAAGCTGGAAGCCACAGAACAAGAAGGATCATGGATGTAGCACCAGTCCAAGGTCAGAGGCCTAGAAGCTCCCTGAAGACTCTGTAGTATGAGTCTGCATTGGAACTAAAGAAAGTGGAGTCTGATGTCCACAGGTAATGGCAGCAAAAGATACACCACTCAATCAGAATGGAACATTTAAAAACACACGCTTTCCTCTTTTCCTTTCATTCCATCCAAGCTACAAACTTATTTGTTGGTGCCACCTACAATTGGGGTAGATGTTTTCCCCTCAGTTTGCTGGTCTTCATGCCAGTTATCTCTGAAAACACTTCAAAAACAAACCCAAAAGTATGCTTTACTAATCTGCTAGTCATTTCATAATCCAGTCAAATTGACATATCACAATTAATGGTCATACCCTTCAAAATAATATTTTACTACATTTGCTTAGGTTGTTCAGTCAACTTAGAGCACCCTCCTCCTACAACATGAATATAAAATAGCTAACATTTGTGAGTTAACAAAACTGAGAATTTTTTACATGTGTTAAATATTTTATGTGTATTAGTTTATTTAATACAAGTCAATGAAATATGGGAGTTACTATTTCTTACTGAACTAAGAAGATTCATTGGTACATTTTAGATATACATAATGATCCCATTCATCATTGTTAATTTGTACCTGTACATGATATAGCTTGGTTTTTTTCTCCTCTACCCCTCTCTTCAACTCCTCTTCTCATTTACAACAGCTTTATTTACATTTTTCCTTTTTTTCTTTTTCTTTTCCTTTTCCCTTCCTTTCCCCCCTCCCTAGTTCTCCTACCCATTTGAATATTTTCTTTCTTTTTCACAATATCTGTTATACATTTTTGTCCTTATTTACACTTATGGTTTCTCATATCAGAGAAACAATGCGATATTTACTCATGTATGTCCAATTTATTTCACTCAAGTGTATGTTCTCAAGGTGCATCCATTTACCTAGAAATGTCTCAAGTTTATCCTTTTTTATGGTAGAGAGACTTTTTACAGGTGGGGAAATTGACACCCAGAGAAATTAAATAACTTGTTCTATGTTATAGTTCTAGGTAATGCAAGAGTCAAGATATAAATCCCAGCAAACTAGCACTGGATTTATTGCACTATTATCTACTAACCACAAGGGTATGCAGAGGGTTCCTGAATTACCAGGGTTTGACTTTTGACTTTCTGACTTTACAATGTTGCAAAAGTACACACATTCAGTAGAAACCACCCTCTGAATTTTGAATTTCAATCTTTTCCTCCACTAATGATATGTGGCACAATGTTCTCTTGTGCTTCTGGGCAATGACAATGAGCTACAGCTCACTTAGCCACATAACCATGAGGTTAAAAAACAGATACTCTCTAGCGTAAAGTGTTGTCATCACTTTAGGAAAACAGGTATTCAATAAATTGCAAGAGATATTCAACACTCAATTATAAAATAGACTTGCTGTTAAATTATTTTGTCCAAATATAATATAAGCTAATGGAAGTATTTTAACATATTTAAGGTAGGGTAGGCTCTGCTATGAAGTTCAATAGGTAAGGTATAATAGATACATGTTCAGTTTACAATGGGTTTGTTCGAATATAATCTCATCATAAATGGAGAAGCATCCACAGTCTCCTTTCGACTTTTGAAAACCCATGTTAGGCAGCTTTTCATCGCTGGGAGTAAAATACCTGACACATACAACTTAAAGGAGAAAAAGTTCATTTTGGCTCATAGTTTTAGAGATTTCAGTTCATTGTGGGTTAGCTCCAAGGCAGAAATATTACGTAACATCACAGCAGCTGGAAAGCAGAGAGACAGGAAAGAAGCTCAAGATCTATCATTCAAAGACATACATCAAAAGACCTATTTCCTCCAACTGGGCCTAACTTCCTAATGGCTCATTTGGCTATGAACTCTAAACCCACTGTCTAGGCCTCACATCTGAACCTTGTAACACTGGGGGAACATTTTAGATCTAAATTATGCAAAGTTCTTTCAGGACTTAATTTAAATGCCAACATTTTGATGAAGACTTCCTCAGACTCCCTATGCCCCAAAATTTAAAAAAATTTTCATTTTATCAGTCTTCTTCATGTTTGTACAAACAGTTCATTTTAATTTACATGTCTCACTGCTCTATCCCAGGCACCCACACAAATGAAACATGGATTTCAAGCTCATTGAAGGCAGGGAATATACAGTTCACTACATCATACACAGCAGGAGCTTCATAAATGTGTTCGGATTGAGTGGGCAAATGCAGAAGCAGGCAGCTCCTGATATTAAATGAAACATTCTAATGGAGATAATTTCTCAGGTGGTAAAGATATTAATATGTTCTCATTATAAAAGATGAGTTTCATTTTCTATTCAAAATTATTCATAATCATGACTTTCTTTTCCAACCCACATAACCATATTAAGCAAGCCTTAGGTATAGCCACATAGGAGCTTGAATAAGCTCATGTTTTTCATATAAGATCTAACCAGAGAAACAGAAGCTCCATCATTTATTTCTCTTTGAGATTAAAGCAGTGATATTCCAATTTACTGAGTATTTTACTGAATTAAATCCTACATGAAATTTTAAATTACAAAATAGATGAAAATAAATCTCTTGTGATTTAAAGAGGATGGACAGGCAAGAAATGGGGACTTGAGAAACCTTCCATCTCTAAGGGACTCCCTAGGGCACCACAGTACAACTTCTAGAACATAAAGCACAACTTTTCCTTGAAAACTATATTGAAATGAATGTTAACTCATCAAAAACGATTTCATACATCATTACCACTTGGTCTGTTATCTCTAGACCAAGGTAGGGACTTGGCAGTATTCAACGCTGCCTGGTATTTTTTTTTTTTTTGGTAGTGCCGGGGATCGAACTCAGGCCCTTGTGCTTACAAGGCAAGCACTCTAATCACTGAGCTAAATCCCCAGCCCTCAACGCTGCCTGTTAATGTAATATGAAGATAAAATTTGATATAAAGAAAAGGTCACAAAAGAATCTAGTAGAAGCCAAGAGAGGACAGACAGAGAGCGCAGTCATTCCAGAGGGTCACTGAAGGCACCCGACGCATTGTCTAGAAGGAATGCAGAAAGGATCCAGAGGGCAATGTCTCAACATTGCAGCACGTTGATCTTATACTACCAGTGAAAAGGAACATGGCAATCGCAGGTTATTACTCCAAGATGTTTCATAATTTAAATATCACTTGGAGGGAGTGAATCTTTGAAATATGGACTTTCTAGTATTGTAGAAATTTACTATTATCTAGTAATAGTAAATCATCCATTAAAATATCAAGGAGAAAGATGCATGCTTGAATTGAAAAAAAATTACGTGTTCCTAATCTTATGTTGGTTCAAAGAATTATTCCATTTTAATCCATAACAAGGGCACTGGCTGTGTTGGAGCCAGATGTCAAATAAATATAAATATTGTGTGAAGCTAGGTGACATCTTCAGTACTCTGGTTCTGACGCAGCCTGCGGTCTCCAAAGGCATTGGAAATCAGCCCCACAGCATGAGTCAAAAAGGCCAATTCTCAGAAATTTAAACATTTCTAGTTTTAGATTGAGAAAAATATGCTTTCAAGTCCTGGTACTTCCACTTACTATAGTTGTGACTCATTATTTAACCTTTCTAATACGTACACTGGAGCAAATAATAACCTGATATTTAAATGTAGGTGATCAATTTAAAATATTCAGTTCTTAGTTACTAAGTCATTAGTTATTTTCTCCTATGTCTGTGAGAGAGTCATCATAGAAGAATATACCAGGGTTCAGAAAATGATAGAACACTTAGAGAAATTTTGAAATAAAACATGAGAATTGTGCGTGTAATCCCTAAAGTGTGGAAGGCAAGAGACAATGATCAAGAAAGCCTCATTTGAATTCTTGGGACCAATTTGGAAACAATGTTGCTTTTAAATGGAGAGGAAAATCCTTGATCTTCCTCTCCAGCAGAACAAAACATGCAACAGTAGTTAAAAGAGTGAATTTTTGCTGAGCACTGGTTCTCAAAAATGTTGTGGGCTAAGTATTGGAAACAACCCAAATGCCCAACAAATGATGATTGGCTAAAGAAGATGCGGTTTTTCTACACAATGGAGTACTACACCACTGTAAAGAAGGATAAACTAGAGTCATTTGTATGTAAATGGATGTTCCTTGAGAACATACTATTAAGTGAAATAAATCAGACACTTATAAGTACACATCGAATTGTTTCTCTGATATGAGAAACCATAAGTGTAAATAAGGACAAAGGGGTATAATAGATATTATGTAAAAAAAAAAAAGATAGTATTCAAAAGAGAGGAGATGGAGTCATTCGTACGTAAATGGATGTTCCTTGAGAACATACTTTTAAGTGAAATAAATCAGACACTCGTGAGTACACATCGAATTGTTTCTCTGATATGAGAAACCATAACTGTAAATAAGGACAAAGAGGTGTAATAAATATTATATAAAAAGAAGATAATATACAAAGGAGAGGAGTACTAGAAAGAAAGAAGGGGGAAAATCAGAAAGGCAACAAAGGAAAGAAAAGGAAAAGGGAAAATATGGAAAATTATGAATAAACCTGCTGTAAATAGGGAGGGAGGGAACAGAGGGGAGGGGTAGGGAAGGGGAGGAGAACCAAGATGCATCATGTACAGGTACAAAATAAATGTGATGAATGTGACCATTGTATGTAAAATGTACCAATACATGTTCTTGGTTTAAAATTAAAAAAAAAAAACAAAAAACAGAAGAGAGGGGAACTAGATAGGGAAAAGGGGGATAAAGAAGGAAGGTTAAAAGAAAGGTAAGATGATAGGGGAAAAAAATGGAAAAATGTAAATAAACTTGTTGCAAATAGAGAGGGGTGGGTGAATGGAAGGGAAGGGAGGGGAAGAGGGGGAAAACCAAAATACAACATGTACAAGTACAAAATAACCATGTTGATTATGATCATTATGTATACAATGTACCAATACATGTTCTTGGTAAAAATAAAAAGCAATGAGACCCAAGCCATGGGGTAAAATGTGAGAAAGAAAAAAAAGGAGTTAATAGAATCTCAGAAATTCAAATGTCCCAAATCATATCATTGACATTTCTTCTCAGATCCTGTCAGTAATCCTGTAGCTGGAAAACAGGCGGAGACCTTGCAAAAACTGTGAGTGTGTGTGTGTGTGTGTGTGTGTGTATGTGTGTGTGTGTGTGTGTGTGTGTGTGTGTGTGTGTGTGTGTCCCAATTCAGGAACATTTTCCCTGAGAAGTAACAATATATATATACAACTGCTGCTTTGCTGCTTCTTTGGTCCTCTATTAACCTGTTGAATACCAATGGAAGATGGTAGAGGAAACCTACAGGCAGCCTCCATTTCTAAAACTTACAGTCTCAAATTTAGAAGGAACATATCTCAGAGATGCTCAAGCAGTTATAGGTTAAGTAGCCCTTAAGTGGTTGGCCTGAAAACCTTAACTTTTCCTTGTAAGTGTGTTTATCAATCTTATACAAAGCATGAGGAGATTTTTTTTTAATTTTAAACCAAGAACATGCATTGGTACATTCTACATTCAATGGTCACATTCATTACATTTATTCTGTACCTATACATGGTGCATCTTGGTTCTCCCCCCTCTCCCCCGCCCCTCCCCTCTGCTCCCTCCCTCCCTATTTACAGCAGGTTCATTCATTATTTTCCATATTTTCCCATTCCCCTCTTTCCCCTGTTGCCTTTCTGCTTTTCCCCTTCTTTCTTTCTAGTACTCCTCTCCTCTGCACACCATCCTCCTTTTATATAATATCTATTACACCTCTTTGTCCTTATTTACAGTTATGGTTTCTCATATCAGAGAAACAATTCGATGTGTGCTCATAAGTGCCTGATTTATTTCACTTAAGAGTATGTTCTCAAGGAACATCCATTTATATATGAATGACTCTAGTTTGTCCTTTTTTATGGCAGTGTAGTACTCCATTGTGTAGAAAAACCACATCTTCTTCAGCCATTTGTTGGTTGTTGGGCATTTAGGTTGTTTCCAAGACTTAGCTATTACAAATTGTGTTGCTATGAACATGGTG
>PVJO010033586.1:0-11870 GCA_004026905.1 Hystrix cristata
AGTGGGGCTTACTGCGCTCCGCCTGGTCAATAGCATTGCCTCACTTGTAATTTTTAGTGTCATAATCATATTTCCTCAAAATGTGTAAAATGTGAGCTTATTAAATGTTCTACGATTTTATGTGGGCAGAAGATATTGTCAACCCAACCCATTGTTCTTAACAGCAACCCAGGTATGCCCAAATCTCCATAGTAAGTGATCTGAGAACCAACCAGCTATAAAATTTTGTGGCTGAAATCTCCTTTATGATTCAACCAAGATTATTTTCTGTTTTGTTTTTCTTTTAAACTAATTTTAGATGTATAGAAAAACTGCAAACATAATATAAGAGTTCCTTTCTACTTCTAGTGGGAGTGGTGGCCCACACCTGAAATCCCAGCACTCAGGAGGCTGAGGCAGGAGAATCACCGTGAGTTCAAGGCCAGCCTGAACTACATAGTGAGACCTTGTCTCAAAAAAAAAAAAAAAGAAAAGATAAAGAAAAAGAAAAAAAAAAAGAGCTCCTTTATAATCCTCATGTCACTTTCTTTAATGTTATATGTGCTGCCAAAGCAAGCACTCACTTCCTTCAATGGTAAGCTCAGATGCGATCACAGTGTACTTGTCCAGTATAAGATATTAAGGTCAGTACAATATAGTTAACTGAATAGATCTTATTTGAACTTCACTGGTTTTCACGAGTGACTCTTTTCTGTTCCAGGACCCAGCCCAGATCTTTCATTTCATGGCTTACTTTCTCCTTAATTTACTCCTTTTTGCTATAGTTTCTCTGTTTTTCCTTGTCTTTTGTTACTTTCACACATTTTAAGAGTGCTAACCATTTATTTTGTAGAATATCTTTTGATTTGGGATTGTTTGATATTTTCTCACATTGGGACAGAGTTTATGCATTTTTGGCAAGAATATGAAAATAAACTATGTTGCGTTCTCAGTACTTCATATCAAGGGGCTCATGGCATTGGTATGAGTACAGTTTACTCTGATTACTTGGTAAAGTTGGTGTCTGCCAGGTTTCTTCCCAGTTAGTGTCTTCTCCAGGTCTGGATCAACCTGAAAGTCAGAGGGTTTTGGCTGGAAGGACGCAGATATGGGTGTAAAACCCAGCTCTCACCTCCTGGCTGAGAAATTAAGATTACAGGTTAGTGAATCTCACTCTGGCTCTCAGCTTCTTTAACCATGAAATGGAAGTTCTACAAATACCCTTAATGAGGAAGGTATGAATCTGTTCACATTCTCCAAAGTAGAAAAAAAAAAAGTATATTTTACTTTAACTTTTCATAAATCTGCAAAGATCCCTGAGTGGCACACAGCTTCCAGGCAAATGGGGCAGCCACACCCACCAGTGGTCCACATTGGCCACCTTGGAACTTAACAATTTCTTCCCGGACCGGCCACACTGGGCTTTACTTTGATCTTGGGTAGAGAGTCTCTATGCTTGGGACAATCGACCCATTCTGAGGGATTTTTACTTCTCAGGGGCCTTGTATGGAGGCGGTATGGGGATTCCTACTGTTAATGGAATCCACAAATATCTCTAGAGATAAATCTCTCTCTTTTTCCTATTTTCCCTAGTTGGAAGTGTACATCTGTCTCTCTCCGTACATTTTTGGACAAAGAAATAGTCGATGAAGTTAAACTTGTAACAAAGTCTCTAGCTCCCGCTGTGCAAGTACCTGTAGTAAAGAAGACAAAGGTCTTGCTCCTTGGGGAACGTGGAGAACAAACACAATCAATGGCTCAAAACTTCATTTTGACACAGTATTTTGATATATGGCTGTATATTTTGGCTAAGATTAAAAACCTTAAAGATGAAACAGTCTTTCCATTTTGTGTTTCTATACAAGTAGATTCTTATATTTGTTGTTGAAAGCAAATGATTCCTCCGTTTTTTAAAAAACAAAAAAGTTATGTGCATGGGGTTTTTTGTTCTGCAAATGGAACACACAACTTCATTCTGGAAGAGGCAGATTGATGGCAATGGGGCTCCAAAATTCAAATAGCTTTTTTTAAAAAATAAGAATCTAACTATATAAAGCTGAATTTTAATTATTTACTTTAGGAAATGTACTCAAGAAAATCCAATTGTAAATATGGATTCGAATGTGCTGTTAGTGATACAGTGTGTTGCTTATACCTGAAAGTTCTTGTGCATTTGACCTTGTCAACATTCTTGTGTAGACAGTCTGAGAGTAGAGTACCAAATGACCAAGGGGATGGGAACTGAACTGGACTCGACTATTGAAGTTGAATAATATGCATTATGCACAAAATCTACACATGACAATTGTGTTTTAAATAATTCAAAGGCAAGATGATGCCCCCTAAAGATGGCTTCCCACAAGGGGAATGGGGAAGCTCAGTGTAAGACATTCCAAAAAACTATCCTGAGGGAAAATGATGATTTGGGAGGCAGGTTCTAGACTGGTATAAAGGAAGAAAATGTTCCTTCCTTCTTCCAAGTTTGAAGAATATATAATCTTCAATAGAGGACTTAGAATGGAGCAAGGAAGACATGTTTGAGGGAAGATGTAGTTAAGATAAACCCACTCCAGCAAAAAGATGGAAAGGAGCATATCTGGGCAGAAGTATCCAACCAGTGGCAGCTACAGAGAAACTTGGCTTGTGGCTGATTGGAAGAGCCATAGCTGATGGCCACCTTAAAGTCTCTTTGGTTACCCTGGACTTTTCTCAGGTCTGGTGAGATCTCAGCTGCTCCTCTAGGCCAGTGGTGGCAAACGTACTGCAAACGCGCTGCTGCGGCGGGAACACGAGAGTCCTTGCGGTCAGTGCATGAGCCAAGTTGCCCAGCAACTGCTCAAGCTGTCAGGTTTAATTGCAGTGTTGATGCTCTGCAATAAGTAAGTGGGTTTTGGGTTGCAGCTTGAGCCCTCGGTCTCTGAAAGGTTCGCCGTCACTGCTCTGGGGTTTGAGCAAAGTTTGTGTCCCAAGCTGAGCTGAGCTGGTAAAGAGAAAGCAGCAGCTGTGGGAGGCTCAAGAGTCAGCAGGAAGAGCTAAGCCCTCAGGTGAAAGAAAGCTGAGGAGGGTGGCCAACAATCGGTACATCTGGGGAGGACACACGTCTTCGTGAGTTAGAAACATACAGGAATTAAAAAGGAGACATGTGACAAAAACTTGAACTTCCAAGACCCCTATGTGATTAGGTTCAAATACTATAATATGAACATTAAGAGGGGTGAACTCATAGACAAATAAAATGAACACTTAAGTAACATTTATAAGGATTCAATGAAGTGTTAAATAAAAACAAAGACATTTTTAGAAATAAACATTCTATTCGCTTTCTCTCGTTCCTTAGTAAGCAAGAACATTTGGGAGAAATAGGGGGAAATACAGTGTTCACAGTGGAGTGGCTCACTTATGAACTAATGCTAAATTTGCATCTCACAGATCGGGTGCAACTTGGAAATGGTTGTGGAATGTGGAGAAACATGATCTTTTCAGGCCACTGTAAACTAGAAGATTATAGCCAAGTACGTGATGATGCTTAAAATTACCTCACAATTCTCATTTTAAAGGTTAAATGGTTTAAAAAAAACAGTGTAGGCTTAAACTGAGAAAAGACATCGAAAAGGCTTCCATTTTAACTCTGCTTCCTTTAACTTTGCTCTCATTCATTTGTAGTAACAGAGCGAGGTCTGTGGGTATTCCAAAAGCAAACAATAGTGGAGAAGGCAGGCCTTGCCTGGTGATTTCCAAGTGAGGAGGAAGAGCAGATGGCTGAAGGCATGCTTTCTAATTTAAGCCTGCTTTATCACACCTCTGACTTTTTTGGAAATCTCTTAAAATTATAATATGAAGATAATAACCTCAATAAATTGAAGTCAAAGCTTCTTACCCTTTGACTACTAACTGCCAATTTTTATTGAATTCTTTCTCCAGAATAAGGCTCTCTAAGTATTTTACATCCATTTTCTAAATTAATTTTCTACTTCCTGTCATTTTCCCCTTTTATAATGAGGGCACAACATTCAGACATGAAGTTCTCAAAGGCACACGACTTGTAGGTGTGAGAGCCACACCTGGAATCGAGTCCAGACAATCTGCCTATAAACTGACACACCACATCACCTTCTGCTTCTGCTTTTCCTCCTTTCTCCTCTTCCCAATTCAAGATGAATTTCTGAGTTCTAAGTCAAAGGCAAGAGGACAGAGTATTATCGAGAAGTGGTACTATCCTGCAGGATACCCCCAGGAGGTGACGGATCTAAATAGCAAGCCATTCACTCGTTCAAAAAGCAGACATTAAATAAGAGATTTGCTGACATGGAGATGTGGGGTGAGGTGCTGGGAATCAAGGGATACAGCTCAGCTCTGTCCTGTAAACTCACGTTCCAGGAGGACAGATCGATAAATAACAGTTGAGCAGAATCGCAGGTGCAATGACAGAGTTGAGTGCAAAGTACAGAGTAGGATAATCTGCCTTTATAGGGAAAGCTTAAAGGGTCTAAACACAAGACTCAATGTTGAACTAATCTACAATGTATAAAATGATACATATAACACTGTTGTGTTATATATATATTATTTTAAAAATAGTTTCTGGAAAACAAAATCATATTATGTGCTATCCGCCAAACTCACATTTTCTCCTTTGACAGCTTCATGGAATGTTTAGAAAATATAAAATATCAGCATCTACTCGTTGTGTAGATGTGTAGGTATTGAGATTATGGATGCCCCTTGCCCTAAAAAGTGTCGCCCAAACCACTGTGCCCGCGACCAGGACTCCTTCCTTTATAATACTCCTCTTGTGACTGCGAGTCTTTATGTGGGCTGCCCTCACTCATTAGGATTATTTGAAAGACTTTCCTTGTCAAAACAGGGCCAGTGTCTGAGAGCCAGAGCCACAGGAAATGGATCTCTTGAGTGTGTCACAGAAGCAAGAGGCTCTGTGGGGTAGAGTGGAGTGTTACACGAGCAGGTGCACCGCCCAGATGACGTGCCGACGGCCAGGGAGGTGAGGACGCCGGCTGCTGGCTGCTCTTTCGCAGCTGAAGACACAGCTGCTGCCGCGACAAGGAAGAAGGCCAGCGTGCCTCACATTCCTCGGTGCTGAAAACAATAAAAGGTGGGGGAATGGGAGAACAATCAAATTTCTAGGAAGAGATGTCAGCAGTAAATTTAATGCAGGTGCAATATTCTCCAAACAAAGGGCCTTTTGTGTCTCCTGCCCCGCGGCTCTATGAACCTGGCCCTGCCTCCTCCCTGCTGGGTTTTCCTTTTTATCAGTGTAAGGCAGACTAAAATGTTGATGCCCTCCCTTGGCAAAAGTATTTTTAATGTTCTTAGTACAACTGTTGAAGAAGTATTAACTTCCCCCAAGTTTAACTTCACCACGTGTAACAAAACTTTTCTTACCCGGAGCTTCAACTTGTTTGTTAAGATTTGTATTTTCCCGATTGCTTCTGCATATCAGTTTGACATGGTTTTTACCATTTGTTCATTCTTCTACCTATAATACAATAAAGACAATAAAAAATACACTGCCAAATGTTGACTTTAGCTAGGGTAAATTTAGAAATTAAAAAAAAAAACAAAAACTAAACTCCCCATTATGGGTTAAGATCAGGTAAGGGACATTTTATAAGATATAAAATTGCAAGTTATTTGTCCTTTATTTAGGCTGCCAAACACAGTGATTGCAGAGCAATCAAGGCATGTGATTTTCTGATTGCTTTTACTTCATCATTTATAGACTTCGCTCTAATAATAATGGGTTACCAGGGAACAATTTCCAATGCCACTAATGGACCTTAAATTCAGGCCTCATCCAACTTTGTGAGACACCTGAGCAAGCCATTACCAGGCATTTCAAACTTTCTTGGGTAGTGATTCATTTAATTGAGGACAGACAATTGACATGCCGTGGATGTCATAAAGGTATTACTCTGGGTGAACTAGACTGGCGAGTGAGAGTGCTCCTGAAGCAGGACAGCCCACAATAACTCAGTCGTACTCCAAGAGAGTATAAGCCTAACACCATATCTTTGAGGTTTGCAGAATTTCCAGAACTATTTGAATCCCAATTGATTGTTGTTTTCCATTCTAATATACCTTTGCAGGTGTGTAATACCTACCTCTCCACACATGGCAGTAACATTTTGGAGCCAGATTAATGCAAAGTGAAACTGAGGCTTAGCGTTTATGGTTTACAGTCACTTCCACGTATAGTTAAATTATTGCTTCCTGTGCAGTAGGAGGTTGGAACACCCATACTGCCCGGGAAAGTTGTGACAATCGAAATGGAGTCACTTGTGTCGACCCCAACAAGAAAAATACATAAAGCCAAGAGGTTAGGAAGGAAGCATCCTCATGTATGATTGCTTGATACCAACACAGAAGACTTTCTGCACCAGGACCTGATCTAAAAGCCACCGAAGAAGTTTTTCTGTAAGGACATCATCGCAGCCCAGCCACTGTCTGATCCGGGCCTGGCTTGTTCAATTGTCTTGCAAAATTGATGACTACTCTGATTTGCATTAAATTTTCACCCCGAATGTGCTCCCTCTCGCTCACTGCCACAAAGAAAGCTGAGGTGCATGTGCTACCTTCCCGTTTTCTTTTTATAAGTCTTAACTGCCTTTCATCCCTCCTCAGCAGGACACTTTTTAGGTTTCTAAATTAACCTGCATCTTCTGATTTGTAAGTCTATTTATTCTGCACCCAAATATAACTATCTTTGCTTTTATTAAATCTCATTTGTGATTTTTGTTCACATGTCTATAGTACCATTCACCCATCCCTAGTTTGTTACTCTGAAGAGTGTCTCCAATTAAATGTCTCTTTGCAAGAAAACTTGAAATATGCCTCCAATCCTACAGCTCACGTATGACAAAAATGTGATAGTTCCCCAAACTGGCACAAACTTCAGTGTTGACTCATATCACTAATAGTACTAAATTGTGGAATAATGACAAATTTCAGGTTATGCAACTAAAATTGACTTTTCAAAACTACAAATAATAAAAATTGATCAGCCATGTAGATGGAATGATTTATTCTCCTGATGTTGCCTTAGAAATTATTATAAAACAATTGTCATATGAAACATCAAAGAGCATAAAGTATAGAAAAATGTATTATGGAAGAGGGCTATGTCGTTAATATATTACTATATTGCTTTTCTAAGTTTCATGATCTTTGAGGTATATGTCAACTTTTTAAAAAATTTATGGTAGATTGGGTTTTTTTATTCTAATAATTATCCACTTTTATCACTTGATTTTTATTTTGTAATTTCATAATCATTTTCTTAAAACTTGCTTCCTAAACTATGTAACAGTCAGGTACCATGAACCCTGCATCTGTCCGTAAACTTGGATATGGCCTGAGATTGTGGAGAGACACTTAGATGGGGGAAGTTTTATTAACAAAAGGTTCTAACACAGGAAATGAGTGTTTTATCATAATTCCCCATTTGGTCTGGGTTTCTTAGTCATGTCAAGAGATGAGATTTAACATAAGGATACACATATTCTGTATTAAGATTTTTGGAGCAATGTTTAGGATTAAGCAATTAACTTCTTGAAGACAGAAACTATGTTTTGCATTTTTATAGTTTTTGATCTCTGGGTGCTCAAGTGTAGAACAGTGCTGGCCATGTCTTTTTGGGTAGTCAACAAACTCTTTATGATTATTTGAAAAGTTCACATTTTAGAATCCAAAGATAAATCAGTTACTTTAACATACTAGCCATCACCCTTATAATATTAAAGATAAGTTAGCACGTATGTTAAAGGATAAGGGTAAGGAAAGTTAATCTAGAAGTTCAAAACTTGGTTCCATATCTTCACTCTAGCCCTAGGCTGTGTGAACTTAGAAAATTAGGATATCTTCTTTGAATATCAGTTCTATACCCGCAATGTAAAAAAGTATTAGGCTTGTTTGGGAAACTGAATGAAATTATGTGTAAAAATCATATTATATCCATCTGTTCTTCACTCATTTATCCACCAATATGGCCAGTATCGGGAGGTCTTTAGAGAGCTGAATAGCAGAAACTGAAGAAGTGGGAATGAGAGGTAAAGAGATTTCCCTCCCTCCCTCTCTCTCTCTATTTCTTTTCTTCTTTCTTCTTTTTTCCATCTTGGGGCCTTATGCTGAAAGTATTCAGAAAGAAGAGGCTTAATGAATCTCCTCCCAACCTCAACTGATATTTAAATTGAAATTCACAATTAAAATCAGAGAATGTGAACAAGTCATTTCACCTCTGTGGGCTATATTTTTAAAAATTCGTCCATTGATAAGAAATGTGATTATTTCCCAAGTCCTTTCTGGAGCCATTATTCTATGAGTTAAAATTTATAAAAGCTAAAAATGGGATAAATCACATTCTATTTCATCTACTAGACACATTACTACACACCAGTAGCCTCAGTCTCCACTCTCACAATCATTTATTTCTACCTGATTTTTCTCTTCAGCCTATTAAAAACTGCCAAACCTTGACCATCCTGAGAAAAACAAAGAAAAAATAATAAATAATACCTTTCCAGAAGCTTCAACCCAAACTCAGATGTTTTCTTCTTCCCCTTTGTATTTGTTCTTTCCTCTTAGCCCAGCTTCTTAGCAGAATTGCCATTTAGTCAGTTGTCCTGTCAGCACTTGGTAACTGAGCTAGCACTGTGCTTTCTTAAGGGTGATTTTATTCTCAAGTCTGTATTTGGACAATATATGCACTAAATTTATATTTAGGGCCAAGTGTACGGGAAATCTTTTGTGGTCATCTATCTACTTCTGTAATGATTAAATTTTATATAATGATGATGTATTGCTTGAATAATCTAGTAAATAATTAGGATAGATGAAGAAGGTTAACTCAATAGAGATGTATGAGTTAATTTAAAGTTCACTTTACAAATGATATTATGGCACATGTTAATTGTGTAATGCTAAAGAACGCCTCATTGAAAAAAGGTATGTATCCTGGGAATATATTTTTCTAATTCCTTCCTGTATCCTGAAGCCAAATGCCTCTTTTATATTTGTTGGATATTGCTGAATTCTTCTATCGGAACTAAAATCAGACAATCTGGTGAAATCTTCAAAAGTCATATTAAAACGCATAAGATTTGAAAATAGTAGCTAAAAAAGAAATTTACTGAGAAAATAAATATTTAAGCAGTAAGGGAACAGATTCTTCCTCTGCCTAATCCTAATCACGTATTTTGCACTCAGGAAAAGAGCAAAATGTGTTGGATGTACGTATATGTGTGCACAGACACATATTTAAATTGGAATCAAATAACTAAAGTAGGATAGTACATTCTATTTTCACCATTCACTTATTTTTTCATGGTTTAGTCATTCAAGAATGAATATATTACAAGTATAAAATGTAATAATCATTGCTTTGTGGACTAAGGAAACAAAGTTTAAATATAAACAGAGCCCCTGCCCTGGAAGCATGCAATAAGTATTCTAAAAGGGGCATGTGCAGAAAATGATGAGGGAACAGAAGAGCAAACTTCCACTTTAGCTAAAGGCAGGTTGGAAGGCTTAATAAGAGAGAAAGGAGATTTTTACCTGAGTCTGGAAAGAAGAGTAAATATTTGTCAGAAAGATTATTTTAAGGAGATATTGGCTTCCGGGCAGATGCTCAAGGACTTTTCAGGACCATTGGAGACTGTGGGAGTTTGAGACCCTTTTTGGAGAGTAGTGGAACAAGTAGTTTGAAAACTGACCACACAACAAATTATAAGAGATTTGAATGTTTTGCTGAAATTTAGGATATATTCAATGGCAATCAGATATCGTTCAGTAATAGACCTGTGAGGGACACAATCATATCTGTTGTTCATACCTATTGTGGACTATGGATAATAAGACAACACTGTGTATTCCATGATTAAAACAGTCTGATAGATCCTTGGATAAAGGCCAAGAAGGCCCTACTTCCACTGGGCTGAAATCCAGTACATGGGAAAAGCAGGGATTAGCCAAATAATCCCATTGGGATAATTGCAAATTGCAGTAAGTACTCTCAAAGCAAGGAATCTATTCTATGATAGTCTATGGCAAGAAAATTCCATTTAGCTGGAGGTAGCACGTGGAATTCTCTCAGATGAATCAAATTCACATACAGCCACAAAGATGTGCAATGAATAGTGATGTTCATATTGAAAATCTATCACAAAATTTAAGTTAACTTTTATAGACTACTTTAACTTTCGATTGTTCTATTTGCAAAAGCAGAGGATAGAATGACATATTTTGAAAAGCTTGTTCAATTCTACAGTTTAAAAAGTTGCTTCTGAGCTATCAGTTTCATGGCAATTACTTAAAATTTCACCATAACAATTAGATAATGTTTAATTATTTCAGAAATATTGGTAATGTGTCTAATTTACAAGGTGAGATGAACATTTACTAATACATGTGATACTCCAGACACATTTACATCTGTTATATCTTTATGGTTATTTTATGTGTTTATGCTGGAGTATTTACAAAAGGGAGGAAAGAAGGCTTAAAACCTTGAAGTTGTAATTTCAGGCAAGGAACACTCTTGTTTTGAAAAAAATATATTCATACTCTCTTTAATCATGGCATGGACATGATCAGGATGGCTTGCAGTAGAATAAATGAAGAGTCAGTTTTCTCTGCCTAAAAATTACCAGGAATAATTTGGGCAAGACAGTTTAAAAATAGGACAAGAAGGTGAAAGAAAGAGAAAAATCTTAAGTGATACATCTGTAGGCTGGGGTTTTTGCAAGAGTGGAGAGGCAAGTTTCTGATAAGGAAAAATCTAGTGGTTTTAAGAAAGGAAAATATTGAACATTAAAATGAAAGGGATTTTTGGAAGCCAATCGAATCATGAAATCTGCAGATATAGTTTCAAGATTTAGATTTCAGAAGCTCTAAATCTACAATGTCTAGCAGAAACATAAAGCACCCAGGAATTGAAGAATGTACTAGACAAACTGGAAGGTGGACTAGATTGTCTATCACTGATTAGAAGGAGGTCAGGCCAGCCCTATCTGAACCTTAAAGGACGGATAACACAACAGTCTGCAATTGCTGAGAACACCCAGTGGTGGGACATTCAGTTCATATATTAGTATTTTCCTCTTACAGTTCGTAAAATCAAACCTAAGAAGATTAGCAACATAGATTATACAACAAGCAATGAAGACGGAGGTAGAAATGACCATTTCACAACCAACCACAGAAAATAGATTTAAGACAAATATACCGTATTAATTTTGATAGAATAAGAGAAAAGAAGGAAAACTGGATAATTGCTGATTTCACAGAGGGACAGAGTTGCTTACCACCACACCTTTGAGGACAATAAACTCCAGTTTGGTTAAGCTATTTCAGTGTGATTCAGTTACATGGTGCTGATAACCCTTCATTTTCAGTAATAAAACATTTAGTTAATCTGTCTCCATGTCCGGTATGGACCATGTGTAAATCAAGGCTGATGTATTAGGGGAAAATGATGAAAACAACTAAGAACAATGAAATCTGTCTTTATTCTTTCCTCCTTGTACCAAATCATATAAGAGACAAACAATCTACAATTAGACATCTGCAAGCAGAGAAAGGTTGTGAAGTAACTTTGTAGAGTGACATGCTTCCCTGCCAGATACAGGGTACGATCATTGGGGGGAAAAGTCACATTAAATGTTCGTTCTCCAACACTAACTTGTTTCTCATTAACTCACGACATTGACCAAGAAGAGGTTAGAAAAGTGGTCAGTACATATAATTCAGTATATAAAAGGATTTAAGGGACAGCTGGCAAAAATTTTCTCCCAGTTTGTGATTTTTCGCCCTACTCTATTAGTAATTTCTTTTGCCGTGCAAAAGCCTTTTAATAGGATGTGGTCCCAAGCATCAATTCT